>VWZX01004898.1:0-29604 GCA_013399015.1 Galbula dea | reverse complement strand
GTTACCCCATCATAGAAGGAGATCAGGTTAGTCATACAGGACCTGCCCTTCATGAAGCCATGCTGAGTGGATCCGACAATTCCATCATTTTAAGAAAGCAAGAATGCAAGCATTTTGGATCACCACTCTATTTGCTTCCTGAAAATGAATGCGTTTGTGAATTCTAGGAGGACAGGGGACTAAAACAACCTGCAAAGACTTTTGTGTTTGGAGGTACATAAAATGCGTTGTTTTGGGCCAGTGGAAATGGCAGATGACAAACTAGTGGAGAATGGCTGGGTAAGGGGCTGGAGTTAGAACAGCAAGAGGTGAATTACTGGGGAAGGGAGAGAGGCAGTTAACACTGACAGAAAATGATTTGTATTTCTCTCAAGCCTGCGTTCCTTCTGCATTTTATGGACGGGGCGGGGGGGGGGAAGGGAAAACGAAGCTTATTCCACCTTTAAGTGCTAAGCACCTTGAACAGATGGGAAATGGGAGAAAAGAAAGCAGTGCAGATGGACAGGGCAGACTCATGCATGCAGTAGTAAACAGAAAGAATGCAAGAACAGAACATCCTACCAAAGAGGTAAGATTATTTGTTGTTCCCCTCCTCCTTTGAGGTCCGTAAGACACCCACATTCCTTGTTAATCTCTGCAAAATGCAGATAAGCCCAAATGTTTGATGAAAATAAACTCCAGATGTTTCAAAATAAAAGCATCCCAACTAAACAGATAAATACTACATGGCAAGGAAAGTACCTATGGTAAACAATTCTATTGATACAATGCAATTTGTAATCTCATTTGTTGAATTTGGAACGTGTTTGTTCAGAGCCTGTAATAAACAACTGAATGTTTTTTTCCATCAGAAAGTGCAAATCATCCAAGTTAGTTAAGAGCTACTCTGAGAACACTTATTAGCACCCAGGTTCAGTGACTGATTTTCTATTTTAAACAGGAAGAGTGGTAAAGTACAACCAATCTGCAGGATAAAAAGCCTGACAGCAAAACCTCCACACATACCAAAGAAAATAACGTGTCTATGACAGCTACAACAGCAGCAATTTTCAGCTTCTTGCACTACTCATGCAGTGTACTTTGCAGTCATCCCTCTTGCATAAATCTGTACATTCTAATTTTGTGTTCCAATGGACCAGTTTGTATGTTCTGTATCTGCAAATGAACCAGATAATACCGAATGTGAGAAGTGATTTGTGTTATCAGTGACATCAGGAGTTTTGCAGCTGTAGTTATTAACAGATATTTTTTCATCCAGCAGCACTGACTAAAATCAATCATTCAGATAACTAGGCATGGCATGAGCTGTCCGCCCTGTCATTTCAATCTGATTAATCACACATAGGCAGACCTTTACCTTAAAGGAGCAATCGTTCACATTTAATCACAAAGAAACATTCAAGCATACCATCACTGATTACTAAATTTAAGTGCAATTTATGTCTTATATTTTGGCAAATACGTTTATGATAATACAGCTTTGGCATGTAGATGTATTGTTTCATTAATTTTACAAACATTAAAATCTAAGCTAATGTGTTGTACTTCGAATCATTTATCACATCAGTTTTTCAGCTTTTGAAGCTTCCATTATGCACATATCTTTATCTGCAGATTTATCCTAATAACCTAGGTACAGATAAGTTATTAGTTATTATGTCTTCTTCAGACTCTGCTTGCTAGAGAGTAGGTATCTTATTCATCATAGATGAAACTTGACTTCATTTTACCTTTACCATTTTGTTTCCATTTTCCTTTTTAACCTTGGAACAAAGCACAGTTTTTCCAGTAAGAGTTATGCATGAGTTGTTCTTTCTCTTTTGGGTTTTGAGATTTATTTTTGAAATTTGTTTTGTTTTCTTTTAAAAAAGAAAGGCAGACACGAGTCTCTACACAAGCATAAAACTCTACAAGTCAAAGCAGACTGCTCCAGTGAAAACACACTGCTATGCTAAAAACAACATGAATTTGAGATCTGTTAAACTGGTAACATATTTGACTCTGCTAGAAACATCCTACATTCCATATATGCTTCTTCATTAGACCTAAGCACACAAAAGCATTCAAGAGTCTTGGTGTCCACCACTATTCAGCAAACCACATAGACACATGTTTCACTTTCAAATCAGAAGCTAATGAAATATAAGAATGTGATGAAAATCGAATATAAGCTTAAGTGATCTGCTGGCACAAGTGGACAAAACCATAACCTTTAGTTCTATTGCTAAACTGAAGTCATATTTGGCAGACAACTATTATTTGTTATGTGGATCCTGTAGGTGACTCCTTAAACTTTTACATTCTTCAGATGTACAAATTCACCAACCTTTCACAATCAGGTGTATTTTTCTGAAGGGTCAGACCTATATGTTGGAAATTATTTTACTTACTGTCTCTACACTAGATAATTCTTCTGCTTTATAATACATACTATTTAAAAAACTGTTTACTTGAGTCTATATTGCTTGATTAACTTTTACATTTGACATTTAAATAAATACATTTTAAAATCATCTAATAAATTTATTTATTCAAATAAGGAAAAAAATAGTTAAAAATATAAAACAATTAATATAAACTGGACCTTTCTTCAGGAGTATTGGTCAAGAACCAGATGAATATGGGCTAGTAGTGTGCCCAGGTGGCCAAGAAGGCCAACAGCATCCTGGCTTGGATCAGAAATAGTGTTTCCGGCAGGACTAGGGAAGTGATTTTTCCCCTGTACTTGGCACTGGTAAGGCTGCACCTCAAATACTGCCTTCAGTTTTAGGCTCCTCTCTACGAGAAAACCTTTGAGTTGCTGGAGCATGTCAAAGGAAGGGCAATGGAGCTTTTGAAGGAGGTAATGTACAAGCCTCATGAGGAGTGGCTGAGGGAACTGGGGTTGTTTAGTCTGGAGAAAAGAAGGCTGAGAGGAGACCTTAACACTCTTTACAACTACCTGAAAGAAAGTTTTAGTAAGGTGGATGTCAGTCTCTTCTCTCAAGAAACAAGAAATAGGACAAGAGGAAATGTCCTCAAGTTGCACCAGGGGAGGTTCAGATTGGGTATTAGGGAAGTTTTCCTCACTGAAAGGGTTACCAAGCACTGGAACTGGCTGCCCAAGGAAGTGGTCAAGTAACCATCCCTTGAGGTATTTAAAAAAATGTATAGATGTGGTGCTGAGGGATATGGTTTAGCGGTGACTTAGTAGCACTAGGTAAAGGGTTGGACTTGATGATCTGAAAGGTGTCTTCCAACCAAAATGATTCTATGATTCATTTGTTGCCCAAAGCGTAGGAGGCTCCCAAATAGCAAACTCCAGTTTCGACTGCTGCCCATTGGGGCTCTCACAAAATGACAGGTTAGATATGTTGACAAGCAACCAAACAATTGCAAGAGGTGAAAGCATTCTTCTGCCAAAGAATTTTGAAAAGCCAAAGTGTTGGAGGCAACCAGAGAGTTGTTTATGTTTCAATGAATTGCAGAGACATAGATTCATGAACAGAGTGCAAGTAATTACTCAGAACTGCACAGTGCATTTATTTTCTCAGTCCTGAACTGGGATATAGAAGGATATTGGTTTCTACCATGTGTCACGCATCAACAGTATATACATTATAACACTTCCAGAGGTTCAATCACCACTCAGTAATACAACCAACAGTAGATAGGCAAAATGTAGCAAGAATGTAATTGCCAATAGAAACTTGAATGTAAGTGTCCCTTAAGATACAGAAAGCTGACTTTTCAAACCATTCCTCCTTAACAAATCCTAAAGTATTTTTCAGAGCAAAAAGAATTATTTATATTACTGCACCCACCTTGTTTAGCAGAAAAAACATTATCACCTTCAATCTTGATGTTGCAATGCACCTTTATCAAGTAGGAAACGGGTATCAGTGAACCATGTAGCAATCTATATTTTATGCAGAGTATCGTATGGGGATACCTTAAGGCAAGTGATGTTTTTAATCTTTCTTTGACTCTGGAAAAAAAAGATTGAAGTGAGGATTTTTGTTCATATAGCCATATACAAATTAGGAATCTAGACAACACAACCATAGGTCAGAACATTAGTCCATCTAATATGTAGATCATCTCCATAGCTGCTAGTATTGTGGAATGTGCCAAATATCACTAATAAATTAGGATAATGTCTCCCAAGTCACAGGTTTTATCTATGCCATTGTTTTAATAGCTACACATTAGCCAGTTCTCTGTTGATTTTTCCAGTCTCTTTTTAAATCAGTTTGTACTTTTAGTAGAGTACCTTTTAAATTCCACACTTTGGAGGGAAAACTTGATTTTTATTTTTTAAATGTTTTTCGATCCATTGGTTGGTTGATTTGTTGCTGTGTTTTGGGTTTTTTTTCCCGTCTAAGCCTGTCAGCTTATAATCACACTGGACTCCCCTGGTTCTTACAGAAGACGATGAACTGCTAATCCCAATTTGTCTCCACTGCAACAGTCATTTTTGTATTCACTTCTACCATAGCACTTCCCACATAGGTACCTCTCCTATGCTTAAAAGTTCCAGTCTGTTCAGCCTGTCTTATATACAAAACCATCTACGTGGACTTTCTTGTGTTTTTCCTTAAGACTGTTTGACAAAGAACTTCACAAAGAGATTCTGAAATTCAAAGCAAATTAGAACTATGTTTTCTTCTTCAAAAGTTGAAAAGATGCTAAATATTCCTCACTATATCACACTGTTTTCATTTGATGTATTTTCAAGTACTATAACACAGCAGCCATCTGGAAGAACTCTTTCAAATATTTGAAATTTACCGCCTTACTTTTTATGGAATATTCTGTTGTTATTAAAAAAAAAAAAAAAGGCTAACAAGAATCAAAACCATCTTCCTGAAGACAAGAAATTTCAGTTTGTTTTGATTTCTCCTTTAAAAAATGCTTTTTGTTCTCAGATTTTTCTATATTCTCTCCAACGCTTTTGCATGAAACCAGTTGATACAATATTGCACTGAGCATTTCAAAGGCAATTCCTATCCCTGACTTACAAAGGCATACTAAAAGGTTTTTACTTCTTTTATTCATGTTTCTCTGTCTTATATTCTGTATCCATAACTTTTCACTCTGTAATTAGAAAACTGACCTGCTCTAACTGATGGCAAAAAGCAAACAGCACAGAGCACACGACATGGCTGCTTTCCCTCTCTCTGCTTGAGACCTCTCCTCTCAGCTGGTTAGAAGCCTCTTAAGCTATGGTTTCCTTATGTAAAAATAAGCAAGAAAATAAATAAATATACATTCAGTGAAGAGTAAACTTTGGTGAGAAGAATTGGCCACTCTACTCACAAAACCAGTAATTGTTTTCATGTAGTAATGCATCTTTAGGCTCTTGAAAACAGATACTTGCTTTTATTATACGAATTTATTTTAAAGTGTTGACTGCAATAAGACATCATAGAAGCTAGGAACTTCTGTGTGCCTTTTCTTTTTTCCCCAGATCATCAAGAGTGTCCTTCAAGAGAGGAGACAAGAACATACCTGTTAACTGGGTAGAAAGAATTTCTCTCAGCAGACCTATTATAGTCATCCAATAAAATCTGAAGTATTTGCCTACTAATAACATAGCACAGCCAAAACTGGACACTAAAGACAAAGCCGTAGCTAGATGAATTACAAAATATGTTACTTCCACAGTCAAGGCCCTTGATTTTATGAGGGGCAATGAGGCAAATTGCCCAGTCATGATTTCTTTGCTGACTTTTTGGATTATACTATGAGGGACTGGGGAGTTGTTTCTTTTGCAACTTCCAGCATACAAATATACTTCACCTGGAAAAAAAACATTCTTTGTTTCCTCATAAAAAAGAAACTTACCTATAATGTAGCAATATTTTGCCAACTACAATTTGATATGACTCAATTTGTAGAAGGAATGCTTAAATGTTAAAAGGATTTCTGAGTATGGAAAATCTAGACAAAGAGTTGTCCAGAAAAACTAATACATAACATTCCCCTAAATTTCTAAGTTGAAAGTTCTCTCTAAGAAGCTATAAATGTAGTCAATATGATGCCCAACATATTAATGTCCTTGCCAGGCAGGGGGGTTGGAACTAGATAATCTTTAAGGTCCCTTCCAACTCTGACAATTCTATGATTCTATAAGGTAAATAAGGCCTTTGCAAGGCTATAATGTGGGGGATTTTTGTCAAGAATATACTTCACTGAATGTGCCTAATGTCAGATTGTATCTTATATATAACTGTCATATTTATTTTTAACTTATTTCAGAAATGTAAATACATTTAGGAAGCAAGGAAGGGCAACTTTATCAGAACTGAACCTGATACATTAATATGTGTAATTATTTGATAAATATTAACTGCAATCTTCTGTTGTTACCATCCTACTCCAATCCAATGCAGATCATGTAGATGCCATGTAATTCTTAGAGTCTAAACATGTTTTTTTTTTCTATTTAGTGTATTTCAGGAAGTCAACATTTTAACTATTTTCTAAAAAATGGTAGGAGAGGAGAGCACTTTTTTTTTCTTTTTCAAATATACTGATTTTCTCTAGATCTGTTACAGATTTGTCACAAGAAAAACAATAAAGAAAGAGGATGATGCTCTGAATTCTGTCATCATGCCCTCTTATGCCAAGCCCCTAGACATAAAGATGTCAGAAAGGAAAGTTCTCACTGATTTAATAGAATGACTAGGAGGAGAAGAAATGAAAACAGAATAGAGAAAAACTCTCAGAATCTGTAATCAATATTAGTACGGGGGGGATGTGAAGGATCTGATCCAAACCAATATTTTATACAAGGTGACTAAGATACATTTTTTGCATATTATACCATTACCTGATATGAATATATACCAAAAAAACCTACTAAGAATGTAGTATTAAAAGCTCTACAGTGTCATCTGCCTTGCCTGGTCCTTTCCTGTAGGTCCTGATTTTTACTCTGCATCACCCTCCCAGTACAAGTCACAAAAAACAAAGAAATTCAGCAGTGGCCCTGGTTTACATACCAACCCTCAGTAGTAAATCCAAATGGTTGGTGTGTTCTAAATGCTTTCACCTGTCAAGTGAGACATGGATGGTGAAATAGGTCTGAAAGCATGCATAAACTTTTTATTTTTTCTTTCTTTGTAATATATTTGCAATTATGACATGACATAACTGAAATCAAGACACTGCATACAATGTATTGCAAATATCAAGAAACACAGGAGCTGAGCAGGCCTTTCCTTTTAGTTTCATAGCAGTGATATTGTCATAATTGACATTTTTGTCACGTTGCTGAATAAGTCCCAGTTTTGTGCTGCATAAATACACAGGAGCTCAGCTGCATTTCACTTTTCTCTTCCCCTACCTGCCATTTTACTTTCTGCTTTCTTCCTCTCTGTCTCTTCCTTCTAGTCTTTCACCACATGTGAGAATTCAGTGGTTTTGCTTCTGCTTGTTGAAAGGAAAAAAGAGGCTATAGTGCCTGAGGACTACACAGTCCTGAACAAAAATCAGGAAAATCACAGTCAACATCCAGATAAGGTCCTTTAAATTAATTCTGAATATGAAGCATAATCTAAGTCAAAACACTGATGATGCTTAAGTTAAAAACAAACAACAGACACCTCTCAAAAAAAAATCCAGAACATGTTTTGAAAAGACAGAAACAGACATGATTTATGCTATATGTCTAATTCTAGTTTTTAGAGAATAGATTTAAGATAGGACAGATCTACCATATTAATATTCAAGTCTATCCCTTTAAGTATTACACAGTCTCTAATCAGAGCTGAAGGGGAGTGAGCTTTTCTCACAGTATTCATTCTCATTTTAAAATGACTCAATTTTGAACTATTTTATATTCAAAACACTTCCCTTTATCTGGCATGTAACCTCTACAGTTCAAGTAGTTAAACAAACAGCGTCTAATTTGATATTCTGTTAAATTAATTTCAATAGAGCTGCTGATGAAAACCAGAAAGGTTTTAGAATTTTATAGTTATTTACAAAGCTTGTTCCTCCAGAATTAAATCTTCATAGCAGCCACTTCATAAACAAGGTTCTTTTTTCTTTGAGGTGTTTCTTACACATGCAGTACAACCTATTTCACAATACACCTGGTTGTGCTATTAACATAAGCATATCTTAAAAAAAAATTAGGTTGTGATATTAACATATAAGCATATCTTAAAAAAGAATCAAAGTTACACTTATTGAAAAGCAAAGATACCATCAGAGAATTACAGAGCAATTGCAGTACCCAAAAATCAAACGGTGCTCCTAGCACTACAACACTCAAAACACAGGTTATGCTTAGCAGCATTTTTCTCCAGAGTTATCACTTCTCACCGATCTGAAACTCTCAGCTAAGCTTTTGCTTTTACAACAGGCATACTGAAACTGTATTGACTAGATTTTCAAATCACAATCATTTACTGATTCCCTTGTATTGCAGTCTCTTATTTTCTCCTTTTCTTTCTTTTTTTTTCTGATAATAAGATTTAGCTTACCCTGTCACACTTGAATTGTCCCAGATAATCCTTGCTTTCCCTGGCCAACATTGTTTACAAAACAGAATTATTGGAATGTCTAGGAAGATTTTTTTTTCCCAGGTCCTATTCAAACATCTGGGCTAACAGGATTTTTTTTTTTTTTTAACATCATGTAGAAATTTAAAACATCTAAGAAGAGAGACAAAACTTATTACAGCAACATGAATAGAGACAGTATGAATATCTTAGCTATTTTTAGCATTCCAAAAGCAATTATTTAGTCTCTTATGTAAAATGAGCACAGCTTGAAGACACATCTTCCCATCAGCTTCAGGCAGCTTTGCACAGACCCCATGGAAGGGCTGTGAAGTTCTCCCTCTGCCTCAACCACAGCAGCACTCTGAAACTGCGTTTGTACATATGTGCAAGACAGAACTCTTAGTCATCAGCATTTGTTTTGCTCACTCATGACTTGGTAATGCCATGCTCTATTCAGAATAGCATGAGGGCACAGAACAAGAAAAGCCTGGGCTGATGCAACCAATAGAACAGAACCTCTGAAGATGGAGATGGCCATGACAGCAGTTCAGATCAAACCTCTCCTAACTCCAGCAGCGTCTAAGTAAAATGCTACTACCCATCCAGTTCAGAAAAAGATGAAACTCACAATGCTAAGCTAGGAGGAGACAGGGAAGTATATTTACAGGCCATGAATGCATACAGCACTTAAACTAAGAGCACTAATGGACTATTAGAGCAGGTACCAATGCACACAGAAGTAGAAGGGCCAGCTTGCCTCTGAACTACCCTTTCAAACGCATTACAATTTAATTGAATACATCAGTCTCACCACTTTTTCTCCATATTTATTTCTGGTTCCACTTATAAAAAAAGCCAAGTTCTCATGGCAGGAGTCTCTCTTTCTCTCTCTCTCCCTACTTTTTCACACTGCTTGTCAAATCACAGCACAGACCTTCACCATGGCTGAAGAAAACAGGCAGTGAGATCCTTCTAAATCTGGATGGGAGACAAGCAGACCCTTCTAGACTTCCTAATTTCTCAGTACAACCTATAGCATTTCCATTTTGACATGAGTCTCTGACATATACATAATCTCTCTTGAGACCCACATATTTCACCCACCTTCTCTCCTTTTGGTATGTCTGCTTGGTCAGGGAGCCCCTTACACTGTAGGAAGACAAGAGCAACCAGAGAATATATTGCAGAGGTTAAATAAAACTTGAAGAAAATAAATCTTTTTCTTTCTAAGCTTTTAGAAGAAGCAAGAATTCAGAAGGGAGGAAAACAGTGATATTAATAAGAGCACTTACTACTTTTTTAGCATGTCTTCTACCACATTTCCACATTACAGCTATCCAGTCATTACACTTCTACTTTCCACTGAAGCTACAAAAGCCTCACATTCCCCGATGAAAGGCACAGGCCTACATGGATACATTGGCTGTATTCACTTTGTTCTGTTAACATGGGTACTAACTCTCCCTTCAAAAGCTTGCAATCAGCACTATGTGTGAGCTTTTCTCACATCAACGGAAATAAATTACTTTAGGGGGTATAAAGCATTTGAAGCAGAGAGAGAGAAACTTTCCTAGCAGCCCATACTGTTGCCCATCTTAAGTATACCTGTGATTCCACCCAAAAAAGTCAAGAGAGACCAAATTTTCCACCAACACTTCAGTTCTTCCATGCAGAAGCTTGCTGGCCTGTTGAGGAAATGCTGCTTTGTTGACAAACAGCTCCTTCAACCCTCAGTTTCTCATGCCTTTGCTGTACCAACATTATCTCTTCACAAGTGAAAAGTATCTCCTTTGAGTCACTTTTCCCATGCTATTTTGTTCTCTTGTAGATTGTCTGTTAAATTGTCAGCTCAGTCACAGAGGAGGAACTTTGTGAACAGTAGTAATAACAAAATGACTCTAATGGTAGTGTTCCCTCCATAAGCATACCAGTGAGGTTTATGTTATGCTCGTAGAAAGCATCTGAGCTTCCATCTGATCCAAAAAAAGGAAGGAAAAAATATACATCTTCCACACTCTGTCCCTTAGCCCATTTACAGCTTGACTGCTCTGGTTTTTTATGCTGCTTTATACGTATCATCAAGGTGGTCTAACCCTGTGCATACCATTGGGCTGCTGCCAGATACCTCTACAAACCACACACAGAGGCACATCACAGCAACATCCGCTCAAATGCATGCTGCATTGATTAATGGGAATGAGTGCAAAACACACATAAGAGTATTGAGAAGCATCCGACAGCTGTGAGATTTCAAAGTTTAGGTGATGACACTTCCCACCCACCTTCCTCACCTGTGCGAGACCAGAGCAGAGAAGCGAGGCTGAATGGTTAGACCATGACAAGATAAATGCACATCCTTGAAAAAGCCACAGTTCTATTGACGTCAAAAAGCAATGGATTGGGTCCCTGTCAGACACAGAAAGCAGACATCTGCTTCACTGAGAATGCAAAGAGGAATTCATTAAGTCAAGCACAGTCTTATTCCAAACCAAACACCATTAACATTTGAAGGGCTTAAAATTTCTAACTAATGTAAATTCTTTTCAAAGTCTCTTGATTTCCTGTGTTAAATAATAATAAATGTTCAAATCATGAATGTTATGATTCCTTATTATTTTATTGTTTAATTCTGTTGAGGCTTCTTGATACTTTCCCTGTGCTGCTCCCCCGCCCCACTCTATGCATTTCTCCCCCCTGCTGTGTGCATCTGCTTCGTGTCTCTCTCTCACTTGCTCTCTCCCTGCTGTGTACATCCACTATTTCTCCCCACCACTCCTATGTGCGTGTTTGCCATCTATCTGTCTCCCCTTCCTGCTGTGTGTATTCACCGCCTCTCCCCCTCCCCCCAGTATGTGCATCCATCGTGCATCTTCCTCTGCCTCTGTTGTGCCTTTTCTCAGCAACTCCTACAGGCATGACTGTCTGCCTGTCTTCCCTCATGCACTCTCCTCTTTTTTTTGCAGCACCCTTTTGCGTATCCGTTATCCCTGCTTATCTATCCTTTCCTTCCTTTCATCTTTTTGATATTCTGGTTCTTTCTCACTCATTATATGCACCACCCTTCTCTGTTTCCCTTTTGTAACATTTCTCTCCAATTCTCTGTGATCCATTCTTGGAAATTGATTCTCCAGGAAAAATGTTCTGTTCTCCCTTGCAGAGGTGTGCAAGCCTGCATTGCAAACCATTCAGCACTGTGCCAAATCGAACAGTAGTCATTAATTTGCAGAAGAATCCTTGCTTCCTACCAACAAGAACACGGGGTAAAGTCTCCCAAAACACTTTCCCTGTCCTTTTTTTTTCTCATATTACTGCATTAGTGGGTTCATTTCCATGTAAAGCAAACCAGCTAACCTATCCTTATGCATACCTCTCAGACTCTTACTGGCAAAACAAAAGGATATGTTATAACACTGAACTAAAATATATTGCAGTTTATGTCATGACAAATAAAACACATACAGTAATTCCTAGAAAACAGCTTGATAAATATGAAATATTTTGCATGTTTACTGCCCCACTGAAGGATCGACCAACAATGCATAGAACAACACAAAACTACAGAAACTTGGTTATCTCTGCCTCCCTTTTCCTTGCTGAGAGGAGCGGGGTATTATAGGCATCGGCTAGTCCCAGATATCCCCAGAATCTCTGCATGGTCAGATGTCTCCAAAGTGGCGAGGCTCAAGAGGATGAGCTTTACAGGAAAAGGAGCATCTCCAGGCTGGTTGATCTTTTCAGGGTGGTGAGTTCTCTGAGCTGCTGCTCATGATTAGCGTAGTGAGTCACTAGACAAACGTTCTTGTGTAAGTTTAATTCTGCTGTTTCTGCCAGTTAAACAGTTTTCTTCATAACAGCTGTCTAATTGTGCTTTATCTTACAGGTTACATTGCTAACAACTACACAGCAACATACAAAAGTTCAAATTGTGAGCCTCCAACACCAGACCAATTACCTTACTTAGGTCAGCTTGGGAAGTCAAGATGCTAACTCCAGCTGCAGAGGTTTACATTTTCCAGTTCTCAGTATAACCAGTGTCAACACAGGAGGCAGTTGTTACATAGCCGTGCCTTAGTCACTGTTTAACAAACAACTTCTTCCAGATAATTCCCAAATCACCTACCAGAGTGTGCTGGTTTGTCTTTGGTGTGTATTTTGGACAGATGTCTGGTGGGAAAAGCTTCCCTTGCTTCGATATCAGCCCCGTCTGTGGCTGGGGCTGAGCCAATGCACCTCTGTGGATAGAATATTTAAAGGGGAATAAAATCCCTGTTTGATGGATTTGGGTTTTCTATTTAGTTTTGGTAACCCCCTACAGTCATAGTGAAGAAGAAGAGACAAAGTGGCCATTTCCTTCAACACGTACTAAGCTGTGGATCCCTGTTGAAGATTGGTGGTGGAGAACTCTGCCTGCAGCCCACAGAAGAGCCAAAGGAGTTACACGTTGGAGCATGGGCGTTCTCCCTAAGGATTTCCACAGCTTTGGGGAAAAGGCCCATGGGTGCCAAGACTCATGGGACAGATGTCACATTGCCATGAGAAAGGACTGTGGAGGTTTTCTTCCCCCCAAGGAGGAACACCATGAACCGGACTGGTTAGGACCACACCTCCCACCCCCCAATTCATCTGCGCTGCTGGAGGGAAGGAGATAGTGAGGAAAAGGTTCGCAAAGAGGGGAGGGATGGGTGGAAAGGGCTGCTTGGAAGTTTGTATGTACTCTTGTCCTATCCTGACTTCAGTTTCTGTCTTTGGTAATGTTTTTTGTTTAAATTAAATTTTGGGGCTTTTCTCCATGTCTGTTACTGGGTTTGTCCATAACCATAGTTGGTGAATAAGTCCTACTTGTCCTTTCCCTTGAGCCTTCCATTGTGTTTGAGTAAGAGACAGCACGGTTCGCTGGCTGTGGAGGTAAAGCCAGGACACCTAGCTATCCTAACCAAAAAGAAGAATGAAAGTAGCCTTCCCTTCCTTTTCCTCCTCTTTTCCAAATAACCACAGTAGAAGACAGACACAGAAACTACCAGCTTTCTTAAAAGACAAGAGTTCAACTCAAACAAGTTCATGTTTTCATCCTTTCTAAGCAGGCTGATGAGTATTGGTGGTCAAGCATCTCTTGGGCTTTTACCTAGCCCAGTTCGCTGCTATTGTGTCTGATTATTTGCATCATTTTTTTCATAAAGTTTTCTTCCAACACCATTTACTCTCTTGCACTGATCACAATGCAAAACTTCCCCACTGTTTTTAGAAAGCTTCTAATTTACAGGTTTATTCCAAATTTATCACATCCAGGTTATACCAACTCATTCATGTGTTAGTCTCCCCTTTTAGATTAAATGAACTGTTCTTTTCCCTGGAAAGAAAAAAAGAATATTCTGTCTTAGAGTCTGCTAAACCAAAACTCTACGTTTATTTTCAGACAAGTGAACAAAACGGTCAAGTAGCGCCTCTAAAAGACACCTCTATTGTGTTGAACGACAAATACTTCCTCTTTCAGTACAGAATCTAATTCAAATGCATCCTATGATTTTTCCTTTCCCTTTCCAACTGATGTATAATATTAGTCATTCAGTGATCAATCAGTGGTCAACAACCTGGCCCAAATCCTTCTTCATCCTCATCAGCAAATTTTAACAACTTTCTCTTACTTTCAGTGTCCAAGTCATTTGTGGAAAAATGATCACAAGACTCATTTTTCAGGAGCTCCACTACTGACACCTACACAACCCTGTACTATCCTATTCAGCATTAACCAGTGCAGCCTCTCATTTAGCTAATCACATGTTTTCATAGAATCATGGAATTGTCAGAGTTGGAAGGGACATTAAAGATCATCTAGTTCCAACTGCCCTGCCTGGGGAAGGATACCTCCCATTAGATCACGCTGCCCAGAGTCCCATCCAGCCTGGTTTTACTTACACTGATCCCCAGTTTTCCCACCTTTGACTATTAATATTCGGCTATTAATTTCCAGATATCCAATACAGACAGATGACGTCAACCACACTCCCTTGGTCTAGAAATTCATTAATACACAATAATACACAATCTTTGGGGAAAAAATAGTTAATTGTGACTTTGGCTCTGATGACTTCCATTTATATGCCTAATCTGCCTACTTCCACTTATGTAAGTGGACACCTAGTCCAGTCACATCATCTTTTCACTTTTGCTCATCATTGTCACCTCCACAGTTACCTGTTTTGTTTGGGATTAAAGTCCTAGATAGCTTGCTAAACTCCCTAGCCCTCTGTTCTTTCTATTCCATTCCTTGCAGGGTGGTTACATCTGGGAGATAGAGTGACACCATGGCACAAGTAAGGCTAGTGGAGCTCCTGAATGCTCAGCTATTTCAAGCCACTGAAATATGACAAAGTCATTTCACAGGCAAATAAGGTGTTCTTGGTTATGTTACTCCCACACATCTGCAGTATGTCAAACCTAGAAGCACTAACAAAACTCCACTGGACACTGGCATTTGAGAAGGCATATACTAATGTTACAGGCATGCACATGTATCTTTGCACCTAGGTCTTGCTCAGGTTTTCTAGATCACCAACTATAGGGTTTTTTGTCAAAGTCTTCTATTATCGTGGTACTTTACCAGACAGACTGGAAGTATTTTCACAGTTCCTGACAAATTTTATTGAACCATATGTGACTTGGTAAGGCAGTCAGTAAAATATTCCCTGATATTAAATTTAATTTACTTTTCTTACACCACAAAGAGCACTGCTAATCATCTTTTTTTTTTAATGAAGCAGAATGTTATATTAAAATGCATAATCACACCTGTTACATTTTGTATTAAATAAGTACATTATGTTTTAAGACTACATGATCAATGTCATTGTAGCAGGAGGAAATTTTGGCAGTTGCACAGAAAAATGGGATGAAGGATTTAGTGCTTCAGATATGACATGGGACTGAGAAATAGGCTCAGTTGCTGAATACCTCTGTGAAAGTGATCAACACAGAAATGGATAACTTTGCCACTGACACTTTTATCACACAGTTTGAGTGTTGACACGCCAAAGAGATAATAAGAATAGTCCAAAAAGATCAAAGATCCTGTCACAGATTTTCTGCACTTTCAAGGAGATGATGGCATATCAATTTATAACTCGTTCAATATTTGGAAATGTTCTTTTTCTTTCTTTATTCAAAGAACTTTAAGACTTATCTACATGACTTTGTCCTAAAGAATAGATTCTACAAAGAATCACAAAATAGGCACGTCCATACCTATACATAAAAGCTTAAAATGTGACCTATGGTATTTCTAATGAAAAGCATTTTATAAACATCAAAGAACAGTAGGAAAATACTAGGGATATTCTTTTTGGCATAAAAATACCTGCAATATTTGTATTACCTTTCTAAAGTTAAAAACTTTATTTGCATTTTAAAGAAAAACTCACCACCATATACTAGATAGACTAAAAATAATTTTATCTTTGTCATCTAGAAACAGGTCAAACCAGTTCTGAATTTCCTGCCTCTTTTGCCAAACAAAATTCTTAATTTGAGAATAAATTTCTATGCCCTGATGGAATAAGCTGCTCACAGAAGAGTGATCTAACAAAAATGACTAAGGCTCAGGATACAAATGTAAAACTGATTGCTTGACCTGCTCTGTAACACAGCTCATATCATGCATATGCACCTGAGAAGTTATTATGATTTGCACATCCTCTGTCTGAACGACTGCCATCCTATCTGTAATAACTTTACCAGTTAAGTCACCATCTTTTTTACAGGCTTTCTAATGTTTATATCTCCCTCTTCTGTATTAGAAAAAGAAGAAAATTGTTTTCTTATATCATATAAGAAGTATCCCTGCACTCAGCTGGAGAGCTGAGCTAACATATCTTAAATATCTCTATCAAAAAAAGACACAGATTTTAGCATTCAGATTAAATGAAATGAAATCCATGATCCTGCTTCCCCTATAAAAGGCAAGATAGACCAAGAGATATGTGACATATTTTCCTCCCTCCATGCCATCCAGTAAAGTTTCTTAAAAGCTAAAGAAACAGGTGCTAATGAATGTACAAGAAACAGATCCTTGACATGTACCAAGAGAAATAACACAGCATTTACAAGGACCCCGTGTAGGTCCTAGGTCAATATAACCAGATAAAACTGGGATGCTCCTGTCTAAGCTATGAACTTTGGAAACCATAGGCTCTACTTTCCACAGCTGCAGTAACTGGAGATTAAGTAGCTTCATATTCAACCCTTCATTATTAAAAACAAACAAACAAAAAACAATGAAAACACAGCAAACCAAACACCAAACCAAACCAAACCAAACAAAAAAATCCAAACACCAGCAAAGTCACATGGACCTAGCCTCATCTACAAAACTTCAGGAAATAGGACACATACCCTTCACCACCAAGGGAGTCCATAATCTCATTCCTTCCATTTTCCATGCAATTATAAATGTAGACATTGCTGGTATCCACTATAGGTAGCTTAGAGATGATACTCTGCAGGTCAGAGACTTAGAGGTCTTGCAGGAAGGGGCTCAGAGGAAACCTTTGCAGAAGATTTCTCAATATGGTTTTGCAGAATCATTCTGGCACAGAATTGCTATTCAGGTCCCAGGAACCCAGATTAAAAAGTCAGAAATCATAGTAACTATATATAAAATCTTTCACACTGGACAAGATTAAGATTAATCATTTCACCCCTCTTCATGCCTCTCCTGGACGATGTCAGAATCTTTTGGTTTTTATTAATACTGGAAAAAAGTGTTACTCAATTAAAATGACAGATACGCACTAGAAACTGACCACTTACAAAAGGAGCTTCTGCTATGCTTCTGTATGCTGCTCTATTATTCAATTTTACTGACACAAAGAAAAATTCCTTTTCAGTAGTTGTTTGTCATAGTCTGCTCTCTTCCCTCTCCACAACAAGCAGTTCAGAAGTTAGCAATATGGTGCCATCTATCAGGAAGCAGAGAGGCGAAAGAGTTGTGAAAACATTTTCCTAATGCACATACATCCTTAGCCCTCCCTTTCCTCTCTCTCACACACACCTATTTTGTTAGAGAGGTATAAAATTTGCTAGGAACTGCACCCATATCCAAGATGGATAAATTTGTCAAATAAACCATTAGTTAACAAGCCCTTCCTGTCCACACCATGATTCTACTGTCTTCAAACTGATAAAGAGCCTTCAGAGCATTTATTTGATAAGAGATGTAGGCTGCATGCTGATTAATGTAACACTGACTGATGCTGGCAGAAAAGCCAACAGCCCAGGAAACCTCTGCAAATCCCAAGTAAGACAGGGCAAACCCACAGAATGGCACACAAACACATGCAGGAATCCCAGGAATGCACTCAGTCTTTCTCTTGTCCTAAGGTAAAGTAACCTACACTAGCCAATTCCCAGTCAAAGGCTATCTAGCCTTTTATGAAAGGATCTCCACTAGAAGCTTCTTCACAACCTCCCTTTGCACATAAAAGTATCTAGCAATAGTAACCTCCATTTTGAGTCAGTTTTACTGTAGCCATCAACCAAAAGTTCCCAAGCAGCCAAGCAAGAGTTAAAAATCTCAGGAAAAAGGAAAATTACTATAGCTCTGAAGTCTCTCAACCCATTGCTACAAGAAAAAGGGAGTTGCTGAAACTACTTTACAAAGTTGCAGAGTATTCCCTGTGCAATGATAATTCTCTGGGAATTTGACACCAAAGCAAGGCTCCCATACTGGCATCCCAGGATGAAAAGCAGGGCCCTATAAGCTTTGAGGTGTTAACAGAATCACAGAATCACAGAATCATTACGGTTGGAAAGGACCCTCAAGATCATCTAGTCCATCCGATAGCCCTACACTACTCTTACCCCTAAATCATCCCCTGAAGAAACACATCTATCCTCTTCTTAAAAACCTCCAGGGACGGTGACTCCACCACCTCCCTGGGCAGCCTATTCCAATATCTAACCACTCTTTCAGTAAAGAAATTCTTCCTAATATCTAATCTAAACCTACCCTGGCTCAGCTTAAGCCCATTCCCTCTAGTCCTGTCACTAGTCACAAGGGAGAAGAGCCCAACACCCGCCTCCCTAGAATGGCCTTTCAAGTAGCTGAAGAGAGCGATAACCTTTCTTTTTATTTTATAATTCTTTTCCAATTGCAAGAATATTAGCAGGGAGAATATCTTGGGCATAGAGACTTTTATCAGCTCCAAACAAAATAAGTTCCAAATATTCAAGAAGAAGCTGGATGCTGGCAATGCTACACTATCTTATCTGCAAAAGGAAAGAATTCATGTACAAAGTCAATGTCTTCTTGCTATTAAAGCAAGCAACAGCTGAAAACCTCTGCTGCATGAAGCACCTCTGCTCATCTTCCTTGTAGTCACCTTCAAAAGTCACCTAGGATTTTGCAGTACAGGACACTGAAACAAATGTTCAATGTCTTTTAAAGTGCCCAGAAATGAATGAGCTGCCAGACTCATCAATTTCTAGAAACCAGTAAGACAGAACTATCAAAGACCCAGAGAAGTAACCACTGTGTTGTCTTGCCTGACCTTCTGTGATGATGTGCAGAGGAATGCAGGAACCACAGGCCTTATTACAGGGAAAGAGTGCTTTGTTCTTGTAGCTTTCAAAACAAAGTAGAATGATCTTTTCCAATGCAGCTGAAGCAATTCTATCACCAATGTAATTTTTTCTGGTGTCTGAGCTGCCTCCTTCAGAACTAGTTCTCTCCCTAACCACAAAGAAATGGCAAAAAGACAAAATGCGGGTAGCTGGGCTTTCATCCTCAAACCCAGCAGCAATCCTTGTTAAAGGAAAGATGCACACTAAAAATCACAGTGATGGTCTGCATATGGTCATTACTGTTTATTTGCTAAGTCCACATAGGGAGGCAGCTAAGCACATGGTCCAGGTCTCTTGCAAGGATAAGAAGCCTGCTGCTTAGAAGGAAACAATGTGATGAACAGACACTTGGAAAACCACACTTCCTGACATCTGGATACCGCTTTTTTGGCTCTCTAGTGTCCTGACTGACTGATCCAACTTGTTTTCACAGTCTCATAGGACAGACTGTCAGAAACGCACTCTGCACTTCCCACTGCCCTTCCACCCACTCCCTCACTTCAGTTTTGGCGTTTCTACTCCTCTTTTGTTTGGGGACTTTCCCTCTCTCCTTTTGTTTCTCAGACATAAAAAGAGGGAAAGAAAAATGATGGGTGACCTGAGGAAAGGATCAATCTAGACGCTGAGAGAAAAGAAGCCTGACATGGTCGTCAGTAGATTACACAAACAGGATGATCTATAGTGTTAAGTGCCCTGATTACCTGTCCTGCAACAAAAGAACAGTTCAAAAATAATTATCCTGAGAGACAGATATTCAAATATGATGTTGAAGCACAAATACATACAGAATGATTCAAGTACAGATTATCTGATAATAAACACACCAGTTTTAACTACTTAAAAAATATCAAACTCTTTAATAATCTTTCTAGTTTATATGAAAATTTCAGAAAATGTTAATCAAATCTTACAGAGTCATGTCCAGCTACAATACCAAAATAATGCAACGCTTAATCCACGATCAGACTAGATGTCTGGTAGCAGGCTTTTGATTTGAGCCTGAGCTATAGAATTTAAGCTAGTTTAAATTTCAAACAAGAAACAGGTAGTCAGGGAATTATTAGTGTTGACATATTTTGCTTCCTGAGATCAGCAAACTAAACAATCTTCAGAAGGAAGTTTGAAAAAAAAATATTTTCTATGAAAAAAACAGGTTTGTAAAATAGACGCCTACTATAAAGACAGCTATGGTTAAGGTTGAATCTTAAAAATTTGATATAGAAAGGAAAATTAGAGCTAAGATTTCAACCATCTTTTTAATTAAAAGGTAAAAAGACATTTCAGTAGCACAAAAGAACTTGATGTGCATTCTGTTCTCAATTTCCTGGCATAACCTGTCAATTCACAGTGAGATAAAATGAAATGGTATCCATAAATGCAGAAATACCAGACCATTTATTAATCAGTCTGCTTTTTGAACTGAATTTCCTATTCATACATTATGAAAACCTAAATTTGTTTTGCATCAAGAAGTATACAGAAAGTCAATAGCAAACACACTGTAATAGAAAAAAAAAGTTAGTGCTTTTGTATACAGTATAAACTGCTGTAGAAATTAAAGCAGCAAATGTGCAGAGGAACAAGAGTAAGACACTGCAAGGTATTAAAAATCCTAAGAAAAAAAAAAACCAACACAGCCTTAGACATGCACAAGATCCACAATGCTGAACTCCAATCTTCTCCCTGGTACCTAACCTGACCATCTTAACCCTGTAATGGAAATCATCACGACTTCCTAAATAATATTATACATACACTGTGCCTACTCTTTTTCACCTCCATCTAGATTTCTACAGGTACAACATCTCTATTTAGACAACTATGCCTCATATTCATTTGCTACTCTTTTTTCCATACTTAACATTGTATTTCATTCAAGGTTCATTTTAGTTTATTGGCAAAGGTGCAAAACTTTTAAAGAAGCACTGCAAGAGTGATTATTGTTATGCAGAATGACACTCCACTGTGCATATACCCATCTGCATTCTGTCCCCTGCTCGTGTACCTCAGGATTATTAGGCTTGCTATGGAAGGCCTCTTCAAGCTACTGCATGAGACAATACTGGTTCTGTGTAGGTCACCTGGTAAAATGTGAGACAATGATCTGGTTTATGTGTTTTCTTGCTTAGTTTCTTAAAGATCAGTTACTTTTTAAGGATGCTGGGCTATTTTTTTGCTTTCCAATTAGAAGTTAAGCATGACTGTAGAAAATGCTGAAGCCAAGGATCTCACCAAATTCAGAGTTAGCCACTAACCCTTTACAAATCTGTTTCTCAAAATACCATGACTCTGAAATGGTCCTGGCTCTGAAATGACCCAAAACTTCCCCATATGCAACCTTGAAAAGGAGTGCTGCAGGTTGTTTCTCCAAGTCTGATGCACAGTGCTTGTGAGGTATCCGGGCAGCAACTTCAGTTAAATTTAACTTCAGAGGGAAAGACCTCTCAAGTGTAACAAAGAGGATATTACAATACCTACACTTAATCCATTTTACCAGATTGCCCTACATTGCTTTGGGTCTATGACTTGGAGTAACAAGTGGATGCATGTAGTTTTCAGAGGATGCAAAATGACTGACAACAGCATGTAACACATCAAGCAAAAAGTGAAGGAGACAGTCCACCATCACATTATCATGACAAACAGCAATATTCTTCCCTTAAAATAAAAGAATTCCCTTTGCTAAGAAACCCTCTCATTTCACAATGCCTCTACTGCAGTGAGGATCATTCCCCCCTGTTTCCTCTGGGACTGCATTTTCCTCAAGAGCAAATACATCCCACCACCACCTTCCCATCAGACACGGGGAGACAAGGGCTTTTTCATCTGAGACATGGCAGATGGCACCCTCAGATCTGAGATGCCCTGGGATCCTCTCCTTGTGGTTGCTATGGTTCGTTAAAGCAGGCAATAGCAAAGCCACTGCTAAAAGGACTGCCTGCATCCCTTTTATTTCTGTAGCAGCAGCAAAGGCATTTCAAACGAATGGCCATTAGTAGCAGATTTCTTGATTTGCCCTGGCTGGCTATTAGGGGCCCTGTAGGATTGATACCACAGCCATGGAGACAGATCCAGAAAGCATCACATGTCCCTGCTCCCCGACAGTCGGTGGCTTTTCCAGAAATGTCAGTGCTTACAACATCTGAGAAGCAGGAAATAAAATGTAGACACTCCTAACATATAAATAAAGGGAAGGAGCTTTCCTTTCCTCCCTTTACACTAAGTAAATACCTAGGCATATAATACCAAGGTCAGGTAGAAAATTACACTACTACACTACACTTTATAAACATTACCTGATCCTCCTTTTAACTACACCATTATTTACTCAACTTCTGAAGTCTATGTAAACATGTACCTCATATACCAGAACAAGCATGATGAACTACAGAATATGTTTACAACTGCATGCACCACACCCCTCTGGCTTGTTTAGTTATGATTAAAATGATAATTTATATTGACCAATATTAGTTTCAAGCTTCACAGGTTCAAACATCTGTCTCTATGGGGAAAAAAATCCCCAAAATTAAACCAAAACCTAAAAAACATTCACGAAGAATTTTTCTTTACCTTCTCAGATACATAAATAACCCTTCAAAGTTTACCACCTTTAGGCTTGGATGGTCAATATCGATTCAAAGTTTTATATTCTTTCATTGTATCCCAGACAAACATAGGTTCTTTCATTCCTTCCTCTGCTCTTCCTGATATTAGATCTAACAGAACACAAAATGCCAGACCTTAAACCCTCCAACACTGCATGCCTGTCATTTTGCACTGCCTCTTAAGCAAGTCTTTGGTTATACAGCTCTCTTCTTAGGCTTAACTTCATCGAATAACAGTAAACCTAAATAGTTGCATTGACTTCTGAGATCAGTTTGGGGATTCAGTGCATTTCTGGATGAGGGCCTGGGGGGCAGAGAGGTAAAGGAGAGACGGTATAAGGGGACCTGGGAACCACAGTACTCGATACAGTAATACTGCATTAGAAAGCACCATAAGCAGGAATTATAAACCTCTGGGGACTTTTTTTTGCACATGTACAAGAAGTGTGCTTTAAATAAAAGAAAAGCTGAATGCTAAAATGCCTAGAGGGTCAGACAGGCTCTTTGTGAACTGCCAGACAGAACCAGGACACTGGAAAAACAGTCAAGTGCCACTGTGGATCTTGCTGTCAGTTATTAGGCAAAGAAATAATACAACCTGCACAGTAGAAAAGGCCTTAGTTCAAAATGGATATAGTAGCTCTGAATATATATGGGCATCCATAGACAAACCATCTCTCAGCTTGTTAACGGAGGGTTATATGTCCTGGTGGGTCTCTAGAGACTGCATTGCACAGACTGAAAACATCTTTGTAGCAGTTTCAGCTAATAGGCCTTTCTACTTCCTAATGGCTCCAAATATATCTTTTGTGATACAAACCTCTTGCTTTCAGCTAGCTGAAGTTTGGTGAGTGACTTATCTCCAAAAAATCAGCACAGGTTATTTGTATGTGCCTAGTTTGGGAAAGCAGTCAATACAGGCTTTCTTAAATCAGAATAGGTCTGGCAAGAAGTTGCATCAAACTACAGAAGCTCAATACCAAACTACAGAACAGATAGCTGGATCCAGCAATCACCGAATGGTCCAGCTCCCAGTGGCAATTACCAAGTCTCTTCTAGCATACTTAGCGTCTTTCACACCTCTTTCACAAATGACAAAAGAAGTTGACATTCTAAGCAACACTGTTTCACAGTGTCTCAGTAAGCAAAAGGATAGTAACCATAATTTAAAATTAAAATTAAAAAATAAAACAAAAAGAAAAAAACACAAAACAAAAAAACCCCAAACAAACAAAAGAAACCCAAGAAAACCACACTATATAGCTCTGTATGGGAAAGGATTGGGGAAAAAAATCTGCACTTTAATGAACTTATTTTGTAATAAATAGGGGGAGCATGGGTATGTCTGTTCACAATTAAAAAGTCCCAAGAAGTTCTTCTCTGCTGGTATTTTGGATAAAATTTTAGCGGTCTCCAGTCTGTCTAATTGCTATGATACCATACACAGCCTGCCTCAAAGCACAGAACATATGGCATCCTCAAAGGATTTGATATCATTTTTTCTTTAAAACGTGTGAGTCAGTTGGTCATTTTTACCCCTCTGTGGAATTACTCAAACAGCTGCTACCTTCCAACTAAGAGGTAAGAAAATCTTTGTCTTTTTTGTTGCTGTTAATTTCACTGACACACTTCTGTCATATAATGAGAATTGGTAATACATCTATAATGCATTTTAATGTTGCATATTTGATCCACAGTGCAAACAAAACTTTGAAGACTGACATCTACAAAAGGATGCTTTTCATGTTGCTTGCAAAGTAGTCTGAATCATGAGGCACACATTTTAAATTGCAAGAAATTCATTTAGTATCTAAACTTATATGAATAATGATATGCTGTTGATGTTCACATCTACAGAATCACAAATGTGACACTTGAACCTACTTATAATGTATAAAATGTATTGTCTTTAGAAATATTTTAAACTTTATCACCAAAAGATCATTTCTTTTAAAAATGTCCTTTACTTACTGAATAATGATTTGCTACAATGTACTTTTAGTTTATGATTGGAAAGCAGATATGTCTAATAATACCTTATCCATTCTACATATAGCAGGGTTATGAATTTCATTGTTTTCTGAGTTCTTATCTTCCATGGTTCACAGATCCCATCTCTCCTTGATCACCAGGATATCTTCCCAAATAGAATCTTTTTTTTTCCTTTTTTACTCTTTCAAAATGACACATTTTTTCATTCTCTGTCAGAAGATTAATGAAATAATAACTAAAGTGAGAAAAAAAAAATCATTGAAAAATAAAATGATAACAAAAAACCCTCAAAACTCACAAAGTAGAGAAAAAAATAAATGGAAATGAGAAATGGATATAATGAACTCATGATCATGCACCGAAGGAAATACAGAAACCATATGTGAACTTCACATCCTACCACATGTGATGGAAGGGAATTAAAAAAAGAAAACCAAACACTGCTCAAACTATGTTTACAATTAACTCATAGAGACATTCTTATAGGGATCATTCTGGATGAAGCCAGACAGTTGCCCATTTCTTGTTTTCCTTATTTTTTTTTTCCTTCTTTTGTGTTTTAGTTGTAGCTTATATTTCTTCATAACACATAAAACCTTTTATTGTGGTGGCAGAACACTAACAAAAAACAGTTAACAGTTACAAGTTTCCAGATCTAGCAGGTGACAAGGATTATTTTTATAGACTAAAGACTACAGCATTATTGCACTTCACTAATAAATAATTTATACTATTATAGAAAAAATGCATAACTTGACTCCCGATATTTCTAAGGCTCATATTAAATTCTATTTTCAAAATCTTTATGAATTTTAACACACCTATATCAGAGAACAACTTATTCTGGAAAAAGACTCCTATCATTTTGCCATGTTAAGTGCCAACAGTACCTTCCCGGCCCTTTAATAGATGTAAGTAAGCAAGCAATAATTTGCTGAAGAATACTATGTAAAAGATACAAAATGGCACAATAAAGGAAGAATTCAGAAAACATCTGATCTACAGTATACAGCCAGTAGGAATTCTTCCATTAACTTCAAAGATACCTCCTAACACACACAGATCAGCAAAGGTTTTGGCTTAATATAATTACCTGTCCTGCCCTCTGCCCTCTCCTGCTTCAGATGTAATGGGAGAGGCAGAGAATATACAAGTTAAATGTGTAACATATTAGACTTTCAGCAACCATAACTTCCAACAATTTCAGAAGCAACAAGGATTCAAAAAATTTACTAGAATTTATAATACTCTGGGATACATCCTTTCATGGTTAGGTCCTGCCCAAAACAAATAAACACCTTAAAAAAAATATATATATATATATATAAAAAAATCCTTGTGGTGTGATGCATCATTGTTCCTAGACTTTCAGTTTCTTACATCCAGCATATTTTTTAACAGAAAACATCTTTTTAATCAAACCTTTCTGCTTCCTCCCACAAAAATACTTCTTTTAAAGGTTTTTTTTTTATCAACGTAGGAGATTGTTAAGAAAATATTTTCAGTAGGATCTAAGCTACCTTGAAAACAGGCATGCATTTTTTCCAAGACATGAAACAGAAATTTTTCATTCCAAATTTCAGGAGTTAGTTGGACATATAAACATTTACATTACACCTATTGTATTTTAAGGATATATTCTTGACTATAAAGTCCACCAACTGTTCAAAATAACATTACTAGTGAGGTGACACTATCATTCTCTTATGGCACAACCAAAAACTTTCCAGATAATTATAATCATTTTACAATTTGCAGTGATGGAAATCAAGAGTTTCTGTGGTGCACAGAGAGATTTTCTTGTTACATAATTTGTAAGATCTATTTGAAAGAAGCTTCAGTACATACTTTTCTAAGCATTATTTGCACTTGTCTGGTAGTGTAGGAAAACCAAAGACATTTAAACAAGTGATACTTGAGGTCATTTGTCTGCTTATTAGATCATGCCAGTTTAGTTAACTTTTCTAAAAAAGAAATCACCATGCATCTATGCAGCTCCTGGAAAGAAGAGCTATATAACAAACTCAGTTTATCAAACATTAACTTTAATGCCTTGGTAAGCTATGTAAGCTCTAAAGCAAAAAATTATATGTAGCACATGGTTACATCTCAAAGCCTGCACACAAATTGAAGGGAAGAAATAAGCACATATGCACACAGATGACAGCCCCATCCCCTAAGTATTCTCTCCCGTCCCATAAACACACGTTAAATTTTTGTCTCTCCTGCCATAAGTCACACTTGCTATTTTCCACCTGCTTCTAAGCAGAGGAAGGAACCCCTACTCAGAAATGTGGATACTATTTAAGAAAATAAATTAAGAGAAAAACAACCTCAAGTATTTTGACAACTAGCCAACCAAGAAGTCAAAACTAAAAATGTTCCATGCTCCTCCAGTGGTGGCATCAGGCTGGTATGGGATGAGAATTTCAAGACTGCAACAGAAAGTTCAAAAGCTGAATCCCTCCTCCCCAGTGAGTGAGTGATAGCCTTTTATTGCTGATGACACTGTAATGGCCCTGTCACACCTTTGTGAACTTTCTTCATTAAGAGCCAGCAACCTGCTAAGCAAATGGATGATCTACTTCAGTGACTCTCAGAGCAGAGGGCAGCCATCTCTTTCAACAATGCCTGCTGAAGCAGTTTCATCACCTCCACCATCCTTCTCTCCCTCCCATCCCCAAATCTCATCTTCTCTTCTATGTTGCTGTCGCAGTTAAAGAAAAATGTCCTTTATTGCCATACCTCCCCATATACTATGTTTCATAAGAGAAAAAGGAACTCTGAAGGATGCCTGTTTTGAATCCTTACAAACTGATTTCTCAACCTCTGTATTAATAAAGTGAGCACCATGCAGTTAACGTAAGACTGTAGTTTGAAACAGTTTAATGAACTTAAAACCAAAACACTACAAGAAAAAAACCTGCCCATGAATGTATGAATGATTTCAAAACACAACATTCAGCAAAAAAAGAATAGGCTAGGACTCTTAACTAGCCATCTATACGGCTGGAGCACTGAATTTCAGCCTGCTCTGATCACACATGGATTGCAGTCAGTACTCTTCATGTATATGAAAGGCATCACCCACAGCTTCCCAGGTTACACACAGAGAGAAGGAAAAGCTAACACCTCCCTTTCTCACATATGGTGCTAGCATATGCTGAACAAACACCAGAATTGTAGAACTTGCAGACGGGGAAGTAAAAACCTCTGCTTCAATCCATGGAGTGAACAGGGTCAGTTCCAGCAGTTTTACACCAGTCAAAATAAGGTAGATTAAGCTTCTATGGCAAAATGAGGCAAAGATTTAAGTGATGATCATCTGGTTAACACCCTGCAGGCCACACTGTTAAGAGCAGTTACTGGTAGAATTACACAGAGCTGACAAAATAACTGGTCTGTGGTCTCTTCATTAGAGAAGGGAGATAGAAAGATGATGTCACAACATAAAAACATAAAATTCTTAAACCTAGATGATAATGCTGGAATATTAGTAAATAAGGAAGTGTTTCCAACCTGTATTTCTGAGAAACTAAAAGACAAAGTAGAGAGCAAGAGAATTCCTGATGTAGATCATGACATTGCTACATAATACTAAGAAGCAAAACACTTCCAATTCTACATTTTTTTGGCTTGAAGATTCCAACTGTTGGCTTATTTATTACCCTGTAGAAAGAAGTATTCTGTTCATTTAGTGAAATGGCAAATGATATTTTACTGTCACATTATTGAACACTGGATTTTTTACCATTTTGGGTAAAAACTGTTAAAAATCTACCTAATGTCATTTAGACCACTGTCACTTTTATTGACATTTGCACCCACAGAATACATTCTCACTATGCAAGCATAGCACAGAGTTCTCAGCTCCAACCCACTGTGTGAGGAGACACTGATTTTGTGTGCTCAAATTACTCTGTCTGGTTGTCAGCAATCAGTGAAAATAAGCAGGTGGTGAAGAACTGTAAGTGCTGTGCTAAATCTAAGTACCTGATAAACACGGTTAGCATTGCCCCAGCCCATCTTGACATATCAGCCGTCTTAAGGATCTGCTGAGGAAGAGCAAGGTCTTATTATAATAATGGTGATCAAACAGCTCAAAGCCACTGACATGTATGTCATTGTCCTAGTCCTCTCAAGTAATCTGATCCAGCCTGTAAAGTCAGGAGAAGGCAATTCACTTTCCCTTCCCTTTTTTCCATAGGTTATTTTTCTAACAGTGCAGTGAATTGATGTGTTTTATCAAGGCTCAGATCAGCACCAGTGTCAGCAAGGCCATAATTCCTGGTGAAAGACCCAGGATGCATAAAAGCCACTCTCAACAGCAGCAAGCCATTAGATCACTGTGTGATCTCAGCCTATGTCCAAAGGATCAACAATTATGTTGTTAGCTGGGGCCAGAGATGAGAGGAAATGGCAAGGAAGACAACTAATAGAAACTTTTTTATTCTGCCTTTCACAGAAATCAGTGAAGTATTAATTCTGGCCATCTTTCGCATAGGCAGGCACAGAAGTGCTTTTTTTATAGCTACAGATTAACACTTACATTTAAAAGCACTACAGAGACACTTTAGTACAGAGCACTAATTTGACAGCTTTAGGAACAGCAAGAGGGTTTAGACACAGAGAAAGATTTGAGACCATAGTACTAACTTGGCTAGGAAGTTAAAATAAAAAAGAAAAAAAGGAAAACCAAAGCAGAAGTAGTCTGCAAGATGCCAGAAAAGCAATTGATCTAAGCTGAACTTGGAAGTCCATTCTAGTTGTAGAGAAAGCTAAGGACAATTTTATCAGAATCTACTGATAGTCTGTTTACCCAGAAGAAAGCAGAAATTTTTGAAGTCCCGAGTCAGGGAACCAGAATCACAGAATCACAGAATCATTACGGTTGG
>VWZX01004886.1:517654-653361 GCA_013399015.1 Galbula dea | reverse complement strand
CCCCACCACCTCCCCACCGCCGGGTTTTTTCCCCCCTTGCTCTTCTCTTGGCGCTGAAGATCGGAGCCTCCCCCGCTTCCAAATGGTGAGTTTCTACCTGTTTTTCCTCGAACTGGGGTTTGGGTTTGGTTTTTTTTTTTTTCCTCCATCCCCGCCGGCCGCGGGGCTGGCGGAGGGGGCGGGGAGGCAGCGCCTTTATGCTGCTGCATGCTTTGTGCCAGAGCGGCTGGAAAAGGAGAGAGCCTGCATATTCCTGCTCTTATTTCTGCATTTTTATTTATTTATATTTTTTTTGTTAAAACAATGAAAAATAATTCCGTCACTGCCCCCCAAAACTTCCTTTTTCTTTCTTCCTCCTCGTTATTCAAATGCGGAGACTTTTCATGTAATTTGTCGCAAGCGACCTTGTGGGGAAAGCTGTAAGGAACCTGCCGCGCCTTGTCATTTTTGTATAAACGATTAAAAATGGAATGTATTCTCTCAACAGAGGGTCCTTAGAGAAGCTCTTTCCTTCCACCTGTGTGTCCTGTTTTGTATTCTTGAGCCATGAATTGAACTTGCCTGCTATTCTTTTCCTCTTTCTCCTTTTTATCTTTTTTGTCTGAAATTATTATTATTATTTTGAACCCTGTTGGTTGTTTGGGTTTTGGTTTTGTTTTGTTTTTTTTTGCAAGAAATAGTTTGTTGCGCCCCTCTCAATCCCTGAGACCCTAACTTGTGATGTTTAGCTTTTAAATCCACGGGTTAGGCTCTTGGGAGCTGTGAGTTGTGCTTTGACATCTTTATTTTATTTTATAAATATATCCTATATATATATATGTATGTGTGTGCGCGGGTGTGTGTATATGGACAGATGTATACACACATATACCATAGTGTTTAGTAGACCTTTTAAGGGAAAAAAAAAGTCTCTCTCTCCTCCTCGGCTAATAGCAGGGCGGTGGTTATGACCATTGACTGTAGAAAAAAACCTCATCTCAAATTAAAACTAGCGTCTGTATGTCAGAGAGATTCGATTTTCTTTTATTCTGTGTGCGTGTGTGTGTCTATTCCAGAGATAATTTTGCAGCTGATATAGATATGGGGGTGTATGTGTGCACACAGGTAGTGATTATTTATTATATATGTGTGTGTAGATAAGATAGACACGATATAGATGCATGTAAATATAGTTGTTGAAGTGTGTGTGTGGAGATACACATATGGATCATGCGTGTGTGTGAATGTGGATGTGGGCAAAGAAACCCCTAGATATGTAGATCTATTTCCATAGGTAGGTATATTAATATACATGCCTGTGTTTTCATAGATGGAGAGAGAGGGAGAGATTTGCCTTGCTGCAGGCCACTGCATATAGCATCTCTCTTTCTCTCTTCTTCCCCCCCTTCTTGAGAGCAACACAGAGTACCCTGAGAGCGTAACAGTAACAGCTCGGTACATTGGTGCTTGACCTCAGCTCAAATCCCAGCATGCCTCATGCTTCCCAGTTTAAAACTGAACGATTAATCTTAGAAGTGTGCTCTATGGACACACAGGAGAGGGGAAAAAAAACCCAGAAGAAAAAAAAAAGGGAGAGAGTGAAAAAAATGGAGTGCAGAAGCCAGGAGATGGGTTTGGATCTTATGGATCATTAGGTTAAAAATAAATTAAAGAACAAAATGGTTGCATGTACTAATGGTTAGAATCTACTGCAAAGAAATGCTGAAGTTTTGTTTGAGTCCTTTTCTGGAAACATAAAACTTTCCTGCTTTTCCAGTCAAAATTCTATGTAAATGAGAAATCAGAAATGTTGAAAAAGATGTTTCCTGCTGCTGTTTTTCTCTCTTAGATTTCTTTTTTTTCTTTATATTGCTGTACAATTAATTTTGGTTGGAACTGTATTTCTTATCTGTGTTGTGCAAGGCAATTGCTAATGAAGTTACTGTACCTTGTTATGGCACCGAATTGCTGTTTGATATTTGAATGCAAATGCTTTAACTTAAAACACAATGCACCCAAAAAATTAATTGCTGGTGTAACATTTTGGTATTTAATAGCTTAGGATATGTTTGATGGTTGCTGTTGTTTAATAGTTATCGAATTGGAAAAGGTTGCTTGTTTGATGATTATAATTACTATTATTATTTTCAAAAGCTTTTTTTATTGACACTGTAATTTCATTGAGTATTTTAGCTCGGTGAAAAAAAAAAAACAACAAACAACAAACCAAAACTAAAAACAAAAGCGACAAAAAATGCCCATAAAGCCTTTTACTTCTGAATTTGTATATTATTTCAAAGTGACAAACTTAGCGCCGAGCTGCACTTTATTTCTGTTACCTGTTCGGCATGAGAAATCAGAGCACGATATGCCAAGGGAAAAAAAAAAAAACAAAAAAAAGGAAAAAAAGGCTAAAAGTAGAATTTTATTTTATTTTTTCCTTTCCGAAGCTGCTTTTTCTCTCCTTTTTCCCCCACTCCGAGCAGGGCAGTGGCGATGGCTTTTGTCTGCGCGGGGCTGACCCCCGCAGTCCCCCCGCAGCCATGGGGACCCCTCCCCGGCCCCGCTATTGTCCCCGCCTCGGCTGCGCGGAGCGGTGCGGAGGGATGCGGAGCTGGAGAAGGGCGGAGGGTTGGGGGGGGGAAGTTGCGCGGGTCTGCGGCAAAACAATGGCCGTGGGCGGGGGCAGGACCCGCTCCGCACCGCTCCGCACCGGCGCAGCGAGGAACATAATTGGGAGCTTGGTTCAATCACTACCAGTCTAGACTCGTCCAGACACATCAATTAGAGGGGCTGGCGGTTTAAAGGGATAGCGCGGCGGGAAGGGAGCCGGGGCCTTCGGGAGAGAAAGTCGAAATGGAATGGGAAACGGTTGGCAGGGATGGCATTAAGGAGGGAGAGGAAAATCTGGACTCCCTCACCCTCCTTTTCCAGTGGTGCCTGCGAGAATTAAAAAGGCAATAGCAACTGAAATAGAACTCGTTTTCTTCTCCCAGCTCCCTAACCTATCCTCATCCCGAGCTCCCTAGCCCCATTCCCAGCTCTCTAACCCCATTCCCAGCTCCCTAACTCCATCCTCACTCCCTAACTCAGTGCCCAGGGCATGCAGGTTCACTGGGGGGTTCTCGGCCAGAGCCATACCTATGAGCTGAAGAGATGTCAGCGTTATTGAAACTTTATTACCTTATAAATATCCACTTGGAATCGTTTCTTTGTAAATCGATCCTGCAGGATTTTGGCCTCTTTTTTTTTTTTTAAATGTATTTCTTGCTGCTGACTCTCAGACCATGGCTCCAACAGTTGGACTCGATGATCTGAAAGGTCTTTTCCAGCCTAAACGATTCTATGATTCTACTCATGTCAAACTACTCCTGCAGCTTTTTTACCTGCTGCAGACAAAAGAAGGATATTACATTTTGGGTTAGTTTTTGCTTTATAGATATAGCTCTAAGGCTTTCTCATCTCAGCGTTCCATAGCTCCTTCAGTGATAATTTTATCAGGCTCTGCAGTTGTATGTTTTCACTGGAATAAAAGGGAAAAAGATTAATTTTTTATCCTAAGAGGAAAATGGCAGAAAAAAAAAATTAGGCATTAATTGAATTAACAAATAGAATAAATAAGTCAGGTTTAGTAAGGATTGAAGATGTTATTCAGCACTAAAACAAAAAATAAACACCAGACTGGGACTAGTCTCAATTAAAAGTATACCTAATCTGCTATCATGACATTTAATATAACACCTTCCAAAGTACTGTGTGCTGTATATGATGCAAGTAATTAAAAAGGGGAAAGGTACAGCAAGGAATTTTTATATAAATATAGCTTTTAAAAAGAATAATGGACATTTTTGCTAAACTCTGGTGTCTTAGAGTTTTGTCTGAGCAGCAACTGTAGCGTTTAGTTCTGTGACTTTGACCTCGTTGTAGCTCAGTTGGAACTTGCTTTCCCAAGTTGAAAGGCATGGGGTTGGGTGGCAGTAAAAGGTAAAAAAGGTCCAAGGCATTCTGCAGTTTTCCATTGTTGCTCTTTTATTTCAAGGGCTTTAACAGTACCTAAAGTTGCACAGTACTGCAGCTCAAAAAAATGAAGAGTATTTTTACTGTCTTTCTTTCCTGAATCATTTCCAAAGTACTTAAGGATTTATTGGGCCAGATACCGAATTATAGTTGCACTACTGCATAGTGGCTAGTGCTGAGTAGATGATTGATTAATTTCTAATCGGTTTCTAATCAAAACTTCATTCACATTGTAAATCCTCGGTATTAAAATGCAGCTTATGTTGAAATTTGAGTGCAGCCTCTTCATAGACAGTTATATCAACCCAGCCAAAATGCTGGGTAAAAATGGCATCATCTCCCTCTTTTTTGTTGAATTTGTTAACTCTTTAATTTCCCTGTAATGAAGTCTTTGACCATGCTTCATTTCTTCAAAGTAAAGAAATGAGTACCTGGAGTATGTTTGTGCACAGCCCCAATGATAACAGAAGACACTGGACTATCCAGAATATAAGGCAGCTATTCATCTGCATCCCTAACCACTATCAAATGATTTTGGCTGTTTTAATGGCCACTTTCTTTTTGTGCTGCCCTAATTTTGTTCCCCTTCTTGTGTGTAAGGTGGCATCTACAGTTCAGCAGTTCAGACTGTGGGCTTACAAAAGGTACCAGCTTCCCAGTGCCCCTCTGCAGCTCTGCACGAGGCTGGTGCTGGCGATGCTTGGAAGAAGAACCTCCCTGCCAACTGTGTTGCATTCCTGCTGCCCTGCCTTTTTCCCAGAGCCCAGAAGGAAAGAGCATCCCAGTTCTTCTTCACTCTTGGGAACACACACATTGTTTCAATAATCCAGGCAATAAATGCTAATTAGTAATGCTTAAGGACTGTACCAGTCAGAGTAATTATCATAATTTACCTCTTCCTTCTTAAAAACATTCCTTGCTGATTTTTTTTGTTTCTTTTTTTAAGCAATAGTTTCTTTCCTCTTCCTCTGGAAAGAATAACTATATCCAATATATATGTACATATTGCTATATAGATATATATATATAGCAATGACTCTATGGGTCTGCTGTAGCACTGAAACACAATTCACATATTGCATTGGGGATTAAGGGATGGGAGCTAGAGACAAACACGTGGAAAGATTTTTCCCACACATAAAAATCTCTTTTAAACCTGTTATTTTTCCTTTGCCTCCCTTCTCTGCTCCCCCTCTCCCCAGCACCACCAAAAACCACTTAAAGAGGGAGAACAAAGGAAATCGCTAACTCTAAAGGCATCATTAAGTATGAACAGCAACAGCAAGATAGAGTGTGTGATATGACAACATATTTTATTGCACAAAAGTAGAGATAATTAAATAATTCAGTGGTATTCTTAGCTAATTAGCACAAAGATCTTTCAGAAGCCATCAAGAAAATGGATCTCATCAAATCTAATAATATGCTACATTTCCCAAAGATCCTGTGTTTTCCAGTGTTGTTACTGCTTCACCACCTGATAGAATAAGACAAAAGGTTACAAATAGTTGCAGGTTTAATTGGGCTGTTCCTCAGGACAATGTTTGCTGCAGAAGGTGATTAGGTATTTAGAGGAAGTGAGTATATGTATCTAGCTGGAACTTTCAATATTAGTCAATAGTAGAGAAAAAGACCAGAGCTTCAGAAAAGCCAGATCTATTAGAAGTGATCCACTAAAAAGAATAGATCATCAGGTAGGAGCCATTCTTGGGCTGATTGTGATGGGGCTGGCTGATTTGGATTTGGATTTGGTGAATGAATGCTGGAGTCCCAAGATCTTTATTTATACAGTGAATTGGGGAGCCAGATTGCCTGTTTTCAGCTTTTGTCAGCATGGAGAGATGCATGGCAGAGTCTAGGAGAGGTCTGGGACCTGTGTTTCAATGTGGGCTCTTATTTCAAGGCTAAAGCATTGTCTTGTTGGCCAGAGGTACAAACTGGGATGAGCTCCATTCTCATCAGTGGAGTTGTTTTGGGTCTTCAGTAGGACAACTGTAGCTATCATGCCATGCAAACACTCTTTCCCCTAGATGCATGAGGTTTTTAGGTGGAATCAGTGACTGTATACCTTCATGAACATAATCCAGGTTGGCAATCTGCAGCTCCTGTACAGGGGAAGAGGCTGCATGGACAGGTACCTGTAGGGCATTGATACTGTGACTGGAAAATTCTGTTAGGCATGTTCTCAGTAATGAGGTGCATCAAATGTTCCTCAGAATATCTCATTGTATTATTCAGAATATCTCATTATGCTCCTTTGATCTAAATGTATCCAGGAGTTCATGTGATGCATTTACAAACTGTAATTTACTGCCTCTCTAGTCAATATATTCAAGGTTGCTTTTTCCTCTGCCAGACAAAGGCATGCCTGAAAATTTGACTTTGCCAGTTAGTTAAACATCTCCTGGTTTAAGTCAAATGTCAGCGTGCAGCTCACCCTCTAAATAATGGAAGAGGATGTGCATTAGCCTTTTAGGTACAGCACTAGTTCCTGTTTTTACTCTGGTCCCAGACTGAGCTTTACTCCTGTGTTACAGTTGTGGTGCCTAGCGGCTCCATGGAGCACCCAGGCAAGTCATGCTGTGGGGTAAGAAGCCATGGTTTGTCCTCATTTCTCATGCATGTCAGGTAGAACTTAGAGGCTCACCCCAAAATTGCTCAGTCCCTAGTGTCCCTAGTACACAGAAGGAGATTTTTCCCTGCTCAGAAGAGATGGAGACTGATTTATACAAGACAGATGGAGGGAATATGAGGGGGAAAAGGCACCCAAAGGTGATCTCCCCAAAGCAGCACTGCACATCATTAGCAAAGCAATAATTCATGTCTCCTGCTTTAGAAGGCTGCTGTACTTTAGAGTATGCATCCTTTCTCTGTGGAACTTTCCAGGTTGTGACTAAGGTTGCTGCTATGCCAGGGGACCCTCTTGGGTACCCCCCTGAGGTGATTATGAAAGAATATGTGACTTCTGCAAGCAAGTCATCCCTTTTTTCTCTTTTGTTCTGGTGCCATTCACCCAATGCTCTGGCAACTTGTATTCAATCTATGAGGGCATTCCAACCCATTTTAGTTTAAAAAGAAAAAGATATTTTTCAAGAAGAAAGATGAGTCTCTGATTTACATGGTAATTGTTAAGTCAAAGTGGCTGCAGAAGGCTGTGACCACTGCAATTGTTTTTATTTAACAGCTCTTCCCACACTGTAGTCAATAAATCTCTAACCTCCTGGACTGAAATGTCTGACACTTCTTTACTGCCCCTTGCATCCATCAACTGTGTCATGCTCACAGAGCTCCACCTACAGCAGTGGCTGATATTAATTAATTAAGTGGATATTAATGGTATGGTCTTTAAGGAGCAGGGTTAGGGGGGCAGGAAAGGATGAACCTAGGCTTTGCTGTGCAATATGTGCTTCTCATGTTACCCTTTAAGTAAGGGGCAGCCTCCAGCAGCAACTGTCAAAGCATGGCTTGGGCTTCTGAGAAACAAGGAGCAGATTAGCTCTGGCAGAGTTTATTCCTTGCTGCTGACTCTCAGACTGTGGCTTCTTATGCCAGCCCACACTTGGTGCTCTTTGCCCTTGTATACCTTTGGAAGAAGGGACAGAAGGGGGTGTCCTTTGCTGTCCTATATGCCAAAGAAGAGGATAAGCAAAGTCAGCTCCTGAGAGAAGTCTCCAAACAGCTCCCTCTGGCTCCTACAAGCAGCTGAACCGATGGCTTCTGTTCCCTGGAAGCTGTCTGATGATCGCAGGCCATTATATGCTGCTCACTTGACCACCCTGCTGGTAACTCCACTTTTGAGATGAATTATGCAAGAAGTGCTGTGAAATACCAGACATTCAGGAGCTGAGGATTGGGAATAGTCTTCTCTCAGTGGATGGACTCATTTCTGGATAAAGTTTGAGACTCACCTTGGATTCCAGCTTCTCCAGAAAGGACAAAAAGTGGAAAGGATCCAAGAAACAATTGGTGGACTTTGGTTTTGCTGTGCACATCTGCTTGTATCATGTCTGAACTTGCAAAGAATATACTTGGTTATTCACAAGGAATCCAGTAAATGGTCAACCTGTAAATCAGTTACTTAAAGTGTGTTTGTCTCATTTGATCACCTCTTTCTCCCTTTTCCCCCCAAGGTTTTCCCTTGCTTTTAGAGCACCTGGTGTTCCCCCTGAGGAGAGGATGGAGTGGTTGGGGCTGGGTTCTTCCTGGGGCTTAGACAAGGGGGAGAATACCACCTTGGGAAGAGGGTTGGTGGGCTCATGGAGCACCTCACACACAGACTGATCACCATTTGCCTTCAGATCTTTTTCTTTAGCTGTGGTTTCACTTCCCAGATACCTGGCAGGGGAAGGTGATTTAAACAATCTGTTGCATCACACTGCTGAGGGCCCAAACCCCCTGAAGAACTTATGGAAACTATTTCTCCTGTGCTTCCTAAGCTATTCAGGAACAACACCACAGTTTGGGCTTAATTCCTGTTCTCCTTCATCCCCCTTTGAGCTTTTTCATGTGACCTAACATCCCATATGTACTTTTGGGATATACTGTGGACTTTGAAAGATGCTGAAGCACAATTAGAGTAGGAGGGAAGCCCTGGTTTTGAATCAGTGGTGTTCTGCTTGCTGTCTTTCTGTCAGCATTCAGTTCCTTTTGGAATATGTGAATAGAAGAGTTAAAAATAGTGATCAAACCCCAGTAAAAACATGACATTTTGGTACAATTGCCAAAAGTCCTCAATAAAGTCCCCATACTCCTCAGGCAGCCAGATGCTGCTGCTGCTTCTTACAAGCCTGGCATACAAAGGGGCATGGCAAAGGCAAATCAAATTGCTCTAGTTTTTTTTCCCCCCTTACTCCCTATTTTAGGAAGAACTTTCCCCAAATTCCAGCCTCCAAAAGCAAAAGCCTCTACCTTTGGGGCTTGCATGGAGGACTCTGTGTGTGGTTGGTACAAATTCTCCAGGAACTGGAGGTAGGCAAAAGGAGACTCCAAAGTGTGGAATCCAAGCTTAAAGGAATAGTTCTCCTGAGGAACCTCTCCAAGTCCACACATTAAACTGCAGTGGAACAGTGGGGGAGGTGTGTTTCCACATTTATCTTTTCAGCTGAGATATAAAACCCAAGGTCTCCTCTGTTGTTCAGGGACAGATGTCCAGAGAGAAGTTATGTTCCTCTGACACATGCTGGGCTGTGTGAAACCTTCCCTTGTTTTCCTTTCCCCTGTTTTTGGTGGGGTTTGTTTTTTTGGTTTGGGTTTTTGTTTTATTATTTTGGTGTTTTTTTTTTTTAAACCAAAATAAATGATAAAAAAATCAATCTTTGTTTGGTTTCACTACCCCCAAAAAGAGAACAGTATTGTTGGGAGTATCTTCTCTCCTCAGAAATAAAAAGACAAACTACTCTGGGATGTGTTTGATCCTCTCCAGGTTGGAATGTATCTGTCTGTTGGGAAACAAGACAGGGCTTAATGTTCTGAAACATATGGAGCAACCTAGGAGTGTGTTTTGTTCACATATGACCATACCTCATGATTTAGTAATGCATCACTTCTACAGCAAGTTCCATCTGTGGATCTCAAGGCACTTTCTGCAGAGAGCTGAGTTAACTCTCACAAGTCCCTTTGTGAGGTGAGTATAGAAATGTTCCTGGTCCTTATTCATAGGAGGGGAAACCATGGGCAGAGAATCAAGTCCCTCATTGTCAGGGTTCTTTAGCCTCTGTCCCCTCCTTTCCACACTTTCATTTTCCTGATAACATGGAGTAAAACAATTCATTCTCAACCCAGCTCTCAATAATCAGGTACAGTAGAATCAAACATCATCTGATTTGATGTTTGGGGCTTTTTTTGGTTCAGGCAGGGGAGGGAAGATTGATTCTCAGCACAGGTTTGCTTTTCCAAAGGCTGGGGATCTGTTCTTCTGCACAGAGCTCACGGGGTGGGAAGGTGCTCAGCACCTCTCAACATTGACTTCACCCAAGAGCCCTGATTAGAAAGTTTGGTTTAAGCATTTTGCCTGAGATGGCAGAGCTGATAACTGGGTTTCAGTGTTCTGAGATCCAGCCCATTACTACAGCTATAAATCACAGTGCCTGCAATCACCTCTCTAATGCACCCTTGGTTTGAAAACGTTTCCTTTACAGCCTTTTCCACCTGTGCCTCTGAAGACACCTCAGATCTAGGTAACAGAGCAGTGGAGGGGTAGAACTGTGCCTTCAGCTGCTCTTAGTGCAGAGCACTGTAACTTGTTGACTCCTAGCCAGCATTCTCCCTCTCCATAAAGCAGATTTGGATGCTCAGTTGAGTGTGCTACGTTTGGCAGCTGGAATAGCTTTTACACCTGGAGAGATTTTACATCCCAGCCAGGGAATCTCCTTTCTTACACTTATTTGGTCATGTTAGGCTGATTTCAATGCAAACTCCCTCATCATCTGCACCATTTGCTTGCTTTCTAGCTTGAGTCTTCAAGACAAAGAAATTTGTTCTCTGCAGGATGGGGACCTGCAGCCTCTGAGACTACTGCTGCAGGCTCCATCTACACCACCTTCAGCATCTGAACTCAAGCTTGGTTTTAAGCTCCTGAGGGCCTGTGACCTGACCTAAGTGTCAGGTTCAGATGGAGTTACAATGCCAATTAGCTCCCACTCCATATGGGTAGTAGCTGAGGTGATGATTTAAATAAATAAATAAATAAACCCTGTACAAATCCCATTAGCCTGAATAGGACAAGTCACAGAGAAAAGCTGCACAGAAAAATCTTTGCTGGATCAAGACTTTGACTTCTTCAGATGCCAAGTTTGTTTTGACATCAAGACTAAGAGTGCACACATGGGAAGTCCTTCTTTTTTTTTCTCCTTCTATTTTTTAAATAGACCATGCTAAAAGCCTCACTGACACTCCACATATGAGAATCATAGGATTGTCAAGAGTTGGAAGGGACCTTAAAGATCATCTAGTTCCATCCTCCCTGCCTGGCAGAGACACCTCCCACTAGATCAGGTTGCTCAGAGCCCCAGCCAGCCTGGCCTTAAAAACTTCTAGGGATGGATGAGGCTTCCACAACCTCTCTGGGCAACCTGTTCCAGTGTCTCCCCACCCTCACAGTGAAGAACTTCCTCCTAATGCCTAACCTAAATCTATTCTATCATTAAATTTTGCCTTACAGAGTAAATTGATAGCCAGACCTCTTTTGAAATCAATATAATGACAACAAGGCAAACCTGGGAGAAGGCAGGGATTGCCCTAGCTCATTGGGAGCTGGCCAATAAAACAAGAGTTTCCCTCAAGTGAAGCAGGGACTTAGATGAGGAGCTCCAGAGCTCTGTCTCTGCTGTTGCCCAGCCAAGGGAGTGACTGCAAGAGTTCCATTAACACAGATCTTCCCATGTGGTCCAAACCAGCCCAGCCCAGAGGGGTTTGGAAGCTGTGACTGGGACATTAAGTGAAGAGAGGGGTTCCATGAGGGAACATAGCTCTGGGGTTTAGAAGCAGCCTGCTCCTGCTACTTGCTACATCACTTGGGCCAGCGTATCCTTTCATATGGACCTCAGCTGTTTGCTGCTAAAACAGAAGACAAAGGCAACAGACTTCCTAATGATCCTCCCTCTGACCATCTCTGGGCAGTTGATTCTTGGAATCTTCAGTATTGTTGGTGCCTGTATGTTTCTTCTGTACACCCAAGCATTTTTACTGCTGGTGGAGGTGCAAAAGTAGAGATATTGAGAAGAATAAGCACTTAAACATGCTTTTATTTTCATTTTTTTTTTAAATGAGTTTATTTCTGAGTTTTGGCTTTTTCTCTGTATCTGCAACCTCCAGAGCCTTACCTCTTTCCTCAGAGCTGGCCTTTGGTTGATGCAAAAACCACACTAGCAATGGGAGAACTTCTTTCTTAGCTGGCTCTACTGTTACTGTCAAACTCATAGCAGACATGATTTTAACCCAGAGACAGTGAAGTCAGATGTTAAAAGACTGACCCAAGAGCCCAACAGCAAGAGGTCTTGTTCCTGATGAGTTTAGTCAAGCCCATTCTCTTAGACATTTTTTTTATCCATGTCAAGAGGAAGTTTGGAACCAGATTTAATCTATTTCCCAGAAGCTGTTGATGCTTTCATGTCAAATGAGGAGTCTGTTGTAGACAGGAACAAGTTTTTGGAGCCTTCACAAGACTTTTTGTGACTGGTGTATCAAAGAGATGGACTAACTTGATATATGATGGCCAGAAGAGTTACTACTATACTTCCAAACACACACATCAACTTCCTTTCCTACCTTCAGACACTCACAGCCCCTGTCCCATGTTTAGGAACACACAAGAAAGGAGAATTAGGCCCTACCTCACCATTCAAAGTTCCTAAAGAGATCCAGCTGAGTAAACCAAAGCAATTGTGTTGATTTTAGCACTTTCTCTTCTTGGCTAAATTAAAGAATCCACTGCAGTAGTGCCCAACCTTTTATTGTTCTGCCACGTTATTAATGAAGTATTCCAGTTTCATGGCTATTTTTGTGCTGGCTTGGAGTCTGGTTTAAAATATTTGTAAAACAAAAGAAAGGAGCAGAGTTTTTCCACTTCCTGTCTGTCTGTCTAGAACTTGGAGTCCAAACAGTTTCCAGCTTTGAGAAGCTAGCTGATAACTGATGAGAGTATGGGATGGTGTGAGCCAAGAACTTGGCATCCATAGACTTGTTCTGAGGAGGTTCTAGTCCTGTTCTTGCTCATTGGCAATGATCATTCCTGACCCAGCCCCAGAACCCATGTCCTAATTCTCCTTGAACTGCAGGCAGAATTTGGATTGGATCTATCCTTGCAGCCAGTCTCCCTTTCTTTCAGAAGGAGATCCAGCAAAGTGTGGTGAGAACTTGGTTCCACCTTTGATGAACAGAATCCTGTCACATCCAGCTCTACACAAACCACTTAAAGAACAAAACACAGAGGGAACATTAAGCAGTAGGATGTGAGAAAGGAAATTTCCCTGCCCCATCAGTATCAATGGATCAGTCCATCTAAAAATAGATGTCTGAACATCCAGCCAAGTGCCTAAACCTCCTTGGGTGCTTTTTCATTGCAGTTGTAATCAATCCCAGTAAGCCACAAGCAGTGTTGAGCTACATCAGGTTCCAGTCCCCCCCAAGAACATGAGGTGGCCAGATGAAATCAGTGTGACATGATGTCATTGAGCTGAAAATCCAATGCATGCACTGTTTGGTCTTTCCAAAGTTGGCTGAAATTGGTCTCTTAAAAATGAGGGGAGTTCTATGAAAGTCACTGCCATGTCCCATTTTGTCTCTCTGTTTCTCCCTTTTATTTACTCTTAACTAGTGAGCACCTGGGGTCTGCCCTTAGGTCCCTTGCACTCTGTTCTCAAGTTACTACTGATTCCAGGCTCTGGACCTGGCTGATTGGGAACTTTGCAGTAAAATAGAGAAGAATCACTAGTGCACATTTTCCTTTAGGACAGCTGAACTAACACACTAATGCTCCCAAGAGTTCCTCAGGAATATGCTTCCACCAACTAATACCTACCATTACTTGAAAAAGAAAAACCAAAGCACCTTATATTTATTTCCCCCCTGCCTCCTTTCTTAAGTAAAAGTAATGGGATAAAATAATTTTAGCTCTCCTAGGCAGTCCATTATTTCCCAGACTGATATTCCCCTGGACCACCTTAATGAATTCCCTCTTCTCCTTGGTTTTATGCATGTTTCAGATATTTATACAAGATGTATGAACTTAAAAGGATTATTCATAACATTGTTGTTTCTGAAACAGGAGACTAAAGCTAAACATAATCTGTTTCAGCCCCCAGCTGATGTAAATCATTCTAGCTCTCCTGGAAGTTGATGATGAAAATCATTCAGTGCACCCAGTTAAGAATTCTTTTCTTCAGGAAGGAAAAGGGGGGGAAGGCATGGAATAAAACTGATGGGAAAAACTCATGCCACCTGTGATGATGTCTGTGGATGTTCAGTGTGCTGGAAATTCATCACAGAGTTTGGCTCTGCTGCCAGAGGTGAAGGTGTGATGAGATTATGGCTTGGGCAGCCAGAGCCAATGTCACTGCTAACAGGTAACAGTGGGGAGGAAATGCAGTGGCACAGCAATGAGACTGACCTAGTTACCTAAATAAGTATGCAGAGCCCTCACTGAGCTCCATCATGGTGAAGGGCATGGGGATGAGGCTGGTACACACTGGCAGTGGCTAGAGCTGCAGGAACAGCCCATGTTACACCCGAGTTGGTTTCCCCCACAGAGAGATGATATCAAGAGAGGTAGTGATGTGATAGGAAAGAGGAGAATGAAATGGGAAAGAAGAAGAGAAAAATATGGGAAAGGGGGAAAATAAAGCAGTGAGGGATATGATGGGGCCCTGGGCAACCTGATCTAGTGGATGGTGTCCCTGCCAGGCAGGGGGGTTGGAACTAGATGATCTTTAAGGTCCTTTCCAACCCTGGCATTTCTATGTTTCCCATTGTAAACTCTGACCCCAGGAGTAAAAGTGGAGGTGCTGGCTAGCATTAGCCTGTTGTGTGCAGCTCACTCTCACAGTGCAGAGCATCTGGAGTGCCCTCACTGTGAAGTGTCCATGGGGATAGAAGAACTCACTGTAGTGCAGTTACAAGGGAGGGCAGGATTTGCCTTCCTCACCTCCAGCTCCCCAACCCCAGCAGCACTGATGCAGGCTGCAGCCATGCCTTCCTTTAGCCTGCTCAAAATGTTCCACTGCACCTTAAACCAACATTTAAAAGCAGGACTTTCAAACTCAGATTAAGAAGTGATAGTGCATGCAATTGTGCTGGCATTTATAGTGGAAGGTGCCTCCCCTGTTCCCCCTCCACTGAAAGCTGCAGAGAGTGGCAGATGCTGGCAATAGCCTTTGAGAGAGGCTCTGCTGCAGAGCTCATGGGCATCCATGAGCAGAGTTTAATGTTCTACCCTTCTTTCTTCACATGCTGCAGAGAAGTTAATTAAAGGAGGCTGGGATTTGAAAAGTGAGAGGAATCATTGCCAAAATAGCTCTTCAGTCTTCCCTTTATTATTCCCTCTGACCAGAACATCAGCTCAGACCTTGTTCCTACTACTTACATAGCCAATTTCCACAAAATTAGTGGTTACAGTGTGATAATGAGCAATTGATTCTCAGATGTTCAGATAAGATGGATCTAATGGCTGTGTTGCAGTTTGTAGGGTAAACATAATTCTTAACCCCCCTCATTTTACAGGCAGCAGGAAAATTGACTTGGTTGCCCCAAATGTTGCATTGTCATTCACAGAGGGAGGGAAATGGCTAAGGTGATAACATGAGCAGCAAAAAAATCTGCCAACATGTCATCAGGTAGCTGTAGCTTCTAGCAGTCAGGTGGTGAGTCTGCAGAGTTACAGCAGTAAAGAGAATTTGCAGCTTAGACTGGTGCACCTTGTTCTCCTACAGCAGAAGAGAGTGCCTAAATATCACCTTGTTGTGGAAAAGCTTCCCAAGACCTCTCAGATCCTGCAAAGCCTCAGCCAGTTGTGATGCAGTGAAGCAGCAGAGACAGGATCTTTTAACAGATCAGGCCAGGAAGGAAATGGCTTTAATTCTCTGGCCAGAAAGACTCTCTGATGAGCAGTGGTTTACATGACTACAAACAATCAAGAACCCTCTGGGCCTTTTTTAAAGTCTTGTGGTCTTCATATTTATAGGAGAAAAATGCCAAGAAATATCAAAGCTGTGTCTTGTCTTCATTTGTTAGCACAATTCCCCAGCCTGCAAAGTTGATTCTTCTCCTTAGGCATGAAGAAACCCCTCTTTTCCTGTCTGTTTTCAGGGAGGACTCTCTGAGCTTGGCACAGAGGCCCTCCAACAGCTTTCAGTAAGTTCTCTTCAGCCTCTGGCCTTGAAGCTGAAAGTTGCCACCACCCTTTCATGCTTAAAATTCCTGGTAGGAAGCTTGGTTTTCATGCTTTACTATGGTTTTCCTACAAACTTTGATCTTCACTCTTGGGAGTCTCATTTACACTCAGCTGCATCCACATCTCTGGCCTTAATCTGTCCTAACAGAGGGGTCTACTTCTGCAAGTGTGACAGCTATCTTAACCCTCCCCACACTTGCCAGTGTAGATGTAGGAGACTCTCCAGCTCTTCTGAAAACAGGCAAGTTCATTGCCTAGGCTGCTGCTTGTCATGCTCCAAATATTTGGTCTCCTTTGCCACTACAGCTTGAGTCCCTCAATTCTCTATCAATATAGTCCCCACCTCCCTAGCATCTGAGAGTTATGTTGTCAGAGCAGCATGTTTCTAGGAACAACTGATTCATCTTCACTCATGACTTTGTTGGCCATTGCTTTGCTCCTGAAGGACCATCTCATCACTTGTGAACCCTAACAATTATGATGTTCTTAACATGCATATATATAGCACCAGCTATCTCAGCATGAGTCAGCAAGGGCATCAGATGGGGATGTGTACCAACAAACATGTCCTTCTACCAAGCAGAGCCTTGGGTGTAGGACAAGCTCTTCTCTTGGATCTCTGCTTCAGTAATGACATGAAGCAATCACTCTGTAGGAAAAACAGCAAGAGTGGTTAGAGGTTTATGAGTAATGAATTTTTCTGGGGGAAAAAAAAAATCTGAGAGCTCTTTTTTCTTTTATTATCCAAGAGAAGAGAAGGATGAAAGTGAAACTTGAAAACTGCCTTCAAAGAAAGAAGCAGAGAAGGGAGTACATTGTTCTCCATGTCCACTGGAGACAAGGCCCACCAGACAGTTCTGTGATTCTTCTCAAAGGAAAAGAATATATTGTGCCAGTACAACCTGAGGAAAAAAGGATCTGCTGGGCTGCAGGGTGGAATAGATTTTGCCTGCCTGTGTTGTTCTGCTGCAGATTGGTGACAGGTTAGTTTTTTACCTAGCTTCTTCCCTGGCAGTCCATTTCAAAGTGGCTCCTATTTTGTGATTACCTCTGATGGTTAGCAAATGACCACATATATGAGTTAATTCTCATTTATGATCTTCTCATGATGATAAAGTGGTTCTTTTAAGAGTCTTGTTGCTTGCCAAAAACCTATTATTGCTGAAGTCTAAAGCCATTTCCCAAATAATTTATTGGATGGCTGCACTTGGAGTAAGAAGCACTAGGAATGTTCTCAGTTAATACCAGCATTTCAATACATTGTAATATACCCATAACCAGAGCAGCCAGAAGACATGTAAGTAAGTTGTGTCTCCAGAAGAACCTTTTTTCTTCCAGTCTCTTTTCTACATGCTGCATTCATGGCTGAGGCAGTTTTCAGGAAGGTCTGTTGGAAAAGCTTGTTGAGGGCCCCCCTGGAGGTGCCAGAGCCAGCTCTCTGCAACCAGCAAGCAGCAGAGAAAGGCTTAGCTACCCAGGTAGGTGCAAAGAGACCAAAGCTTCTCTTGCCTGCATCCAGAGCTGGCTAAACTGAGCTGACTGTGGTCTGGAAGCCATGCAACCAGGTTATAACATATTAGGATATATAAAGTAGGGCTGGAGCTGATTCATCTCCACAGCACAGGAATATAGGACCATCAGACTCCATGGAGGTTGAAGGAAGCTATGCACCTTGCCACAAGCAGATAGCTCTCCCAAAGGTTGTCCATGAGATCAAACTGTGCAGGATGGGTTTGGGTCCAGAGACAAAATTCATGAAGTATAGAAAGATGTGTTCTTTGTGATATTTCAGAGTATGCATAAATCATTCTCTCTCCCTTGAAGACAAAATCATTCACAAAGGGGAAACTCTTGCTGAGTTATTTCCTTTTTGAGCCTCTTAGACTAAGAATTAGTTGAGGCTTTGAGGCTTTTTTTTTTTTTTCCCTTTAATGAAATCACATGAGCTCTGTGACTCATGAGGGCTGTAGGTGGTATTATTTGTTTTGGTGTCTGGAATCCCAGTGTCAAACTTGTCTTTGTCAGGAGATTGATACAACATTGGTTTTGGCCAGAAGGAAGGCAGGGGAAAGGACATCACTTAGCAGATACTTAAAATGTGGTCAGGCTCTGAAAAGTGACTCTTAGAAGTGACATTGTGGTTTTCTGTATTTATTTTCTCTCAACAACTTTCCAGAAACAATCTGCTGAGTTCACAGATCTAAAGGTGATTTGCTGAGCTGTCACCTCTCTGCCTTCAATGGAGACCCCACCCTTCTCCATGTGCCTCTTCCATCATCACTGCTAATAGGAATTCCACAACTGGAAACTAGCTGACATGTTGCTGATGGATGCATGAGGCCAAGTAAACTCCAGCTTGCTCTTCCACAGCACCCTCTGCTTATCAGGGATAAGAAGAGCCATAATTCAGCTTCAGCTTGAGTTAACGCAGAGGTGCACAGAAGGAAGGTTATAAAGCAGCAGTGGGATGGTTATAAAGCAGCAGTAGGATGGTTATAAAACAGCAGTAGGATGGTCTAGTGGTGAAGACATGGCTCTGAAACTAAGGAGGCCTTAATTCATCTTCCATCTTTCAAATGATACATATACAATATGCAATTAAGCCTGGCACAGGCTTGTGTGAGACTGGGATGCTCAGCTCAGTGTGAAGGAAGTTCCCTTAGCAGCAGCTTTGATTGAGGACCAAAGGTTGAAGAATGACCTTTGTGAATGACAGGGTCACACAGAATCACACAATCATTAAAGTTGGAAGAGACCTCCAAGATCATCAAGTCCAACCATCAAGCTAGCACCACCATGCCACTAAACCCTGGCCTAAGAATCACATCCACACACTTTTTAAACCCCTTCAGGGATGGTGACTCCACCACCTCCCTGGGCAGCCTGGGGATGATCATGAGGGTTATACTCCATACTGTCTTGTCCAAATGTGGGCTTAGAGGCAGAGCTAGCAAAAGCAGTGTAGAATTAGGCAAGATGACTAATATGCAGATATTTTTTGGTGCTTTTCCATTTGGTCAAAGCAGGTATAAGGAGTAGCCAAGGCTTGTAGGAGCATTTCCCAAAGTGTGGCTCTCATAGTTTCACCTTTCAGCTGTGGGTTCTCCCATATGGCAACAGATACCTGGGCTACATAATGGTAAGTAGAGGAGAAAGAGAGTTGATGTGCAGTAGCAAGAGAAGTGCTGTGCTTTACTGTGCCCTCTGAAACCCCTGAGTTTAGGGAATTAGTGAGTCAGACAAAGCAGAACTTCTTTTCTTCCTTTCTTACAATGCAGAAACACTAGAATGCAGAAAGGATGGAAAAAGCAGAAAATCTGAAAATCTAAATCCTTTTCTTTTTGCATTGGACAAAACTGATTTAGGACTTACAGGATAACATCATCAAAAGTAAGACCTTCACTTTGTTTAAGTCTAGTAGGTAATAGACAAATCATAATGAAGATTCCTGTTACCTCTTGAAAGCTGAATGGAAAAGATGCACAGAAGGAATGAATCAGCTTATTTGGAAAGAAACTTGCAATGAAGACAAGATTGGAATTGCCCTAGTGGCCACTTGCTTGAATGGAGGCTGGCAGATGTAGTAGCCAGATTATTCCTTCAGCTCTAAAGAGCAGTTGCTGTCTTCCTGGTACCTGTGCAGGTTGTCAGCTAAAGCTACATGTAACATGCAGATGATACTAATATGGCTCCAAAACTTAGCATAACTGTACTTAATGCACCAATCTTGCCCCCAAACTGAAGCTAGTTAGACCATGTGGAATGAAGATGCTGATGCAAACAGGCTGCTGCTGATGCTAGAGCTAGCAGGGGTTCCTCTCCTCAATGCCATGTAGGCACAGTCATAGGATTCTAGTCAAGCACAAATAAATCAGAATAACTGAAATGTCCTGGACTTGTCATGACAAAAAATCACCTCATTTTCCCATGATAAATATTCAAAGATAGTCAAGATGCCAAGAAAATGAAGTCATTCTTCTGTACTCCATTGTAGACTGGGTGTCTATGGAGAAGCATTAGGGATGATCACTTCCTTCAGATACCTTAAAAATCAGGTAACTGATTTCCCCATGCAAAGACATGCATAAGGGTTATGAATTTCTGTTTCAAGAACATGTCATCTTTATGACTGGCATACTTAGAGTGTAATTTTCCTCTGCAAATGTGGTGTAATTTTGGTTAAGCAACATTTATTGCTTTGCATTCTTGTTTAATTGAATTAATGACATTTTAAATCAGTATGTTGAATGAAAGCTCCTTGGGAAGACATTTGGCTTCTTGAGGCCTGAAGTTGTGAGCCAGGAGTGCTAGGTCCTGTTTCACAGTGCTGCAGGAGGCTGTTAACAGCTGGTCCAAAACCAGCTGAAGTACAACAAAAAGGTCCTGTTGACTTCCAAGGCTCTGACTAGGGCAGATTCTTTCTGTGTTGGTTTCCTCACCTTTAAAGCTGGCAGAAGTGCCTACTTGTTCTCTATGGGAGCCTCAAGATTCACCCACCCTCTGCAAGGATCATGGGGAGTTTTGCCTGAGGGACAGGAGAAAAATGACAGAGGGCTTTATGTTATCAACAGTTCCTCCACAGAATGGTAGGAGTGAAGTTTTATCTGATAGGGAGGCTGGTAAGAGAAGACGTCCGTAAAAGTCTAGGAAGGCTCTGGAGGATGGTGGCTCTGAAACACAAATATGATGAGGTTTCAGGTTACATTGCTGAGGAAATGTGCTACAGGTTTAGTTAACATGGCTGGAGCAGGCAGACTTTGTGTCTCAGCTGTGAATGTTGCTGTGTGTTGGTGAGTGAAGGCCAGTGGCTATGCTATGCTGTGCATCAACAGTTGGAGCTTTGCAGCTTAGCTGGTTTTTTTCCAAATCCAAGACTTAAGTGAGTTTTGATTCTATTTGCTTTGAATTTGGAGGTTCAAAGGAGAAGATAGAGTGCTACAGTTTTAGCTCATCTTCAAAAGGTCCAAGCTAAGCCCAGATCCAGACATCCTGGTGTTTCAAAGTTGATCACAGGTTGGAGTGTGGCAACCGGCTCCTCTTCAGTCTTTTCTGCTTTCAGCCTTTTGTTGCATGTCCTCTAACTTTATGTCAGTGAACCAAAACCAGTCCCAGTGTGGCTAGGCCTGACCCAGAGACCATGGCAGAGACTTGCACAACTGGAAGTGAATGCACTGGATGGGGAATCCTTGGGTTGAAAGGGTTTTAGGCAGCAATAGGTTGAACAACTCCATGTTGAGTGAGGTCCCATGCTACCTACACGGCATCAGCTACAGAAATGAACATGGGTTCTCCATCCTTAGCTCTCAGTTGCAGCCTCCTAGAGGCTGAGTGGGACTGGGAGGAACTGGGTGGGTGCTGTTGGGAGCAAGGTGGAGAGCAGCATTGCAAAGACACCTATTGTAAAGGTGGATGTGCTGGAGAGGCCTCTCTGAAAGGTACTTTTTCAGCCTTTCTCTGTATTTTTGGAACAAAGAGAGTGGCTGGGAAAACAGGGAGAAAAATCCTGTTGACAAATGCTATCTGAAACTGCAACACAGACACATGCAGACAGATATACACTACATATTACAGTCATTTTAATTACTTGTAATGTAGCCCCCTCTCTCCAGCCCCCCTTGCTCTCTCCTTCCTCCTCCTGTGCTCTCTCCCCCCTGCCAGTCCCCTGTCCTCCCTCCCAACATCCCCTCCACCAGTTAATCTGTCGCTAGATTCTCAGCTTTTCTTTTGCTTCTGGTTTCATTTTCAGATGACAAAATTCAAGGCACACAGCTCTGCTGTCTGGTTGCCCTGGAAACGGCAGCCTATTATCGTACCTTGTCATTCATCAAGAAAGAATTGCACTTGACAGAGATAGACCAAAATGCCTGCAGTCTGCAGCATTAAAAAAAAAAATAGGGGGAAAAAAAGGGAAAGGGGAAAAAAAAAGGGAAAAAAACCCCCTGTTTTCTTTTCTTCCAAGTATGTAAAAGGGCCTTTAATGCCTATTTAGCTACATGTTTTATTTAGCGTTGCTTATTATCCACTAAAGTGATTGTGTCGATGCTGGTGGAGAGAGAGAGAGAGAGAGAGATTTCCTCCTCCAAAAATGCATTTAAGTCAAATTTGTAGTTCTGCCTTGCTTTCAAACCCTTCCACCCTGGTGCACAATATCAAGGAAATGGTTAAAATGATAAATGTTTTTGCACATTGAATGCAAGTGACCACACAAACGCTGCCTTTCTGCTTAATGATGGCTTGTGTTGGTGAGCTTTCCTGCTCTCTTTCTGGAGCTTCAAAAATAATTAGCAGGGTATGCAATAAATAATTGAATTTTATCTTTCATTAATCCTATCTGGAATGCAGAGAAGTGTATGTACATCCAAAGTACACGTGTGGCATGCATGTACACATGTATGTGTCGTCTGCGTTCAAAAGGCAGAGGTTTGCCTGGGCATAAAAAATCTGTAATCACTCTTTCTGAAGTTGGCCCAGTCCCAAATTCATTGTTCTTCAAAGGCAGGAAAAGGTAATTGCTTGTTATTTTGTCTACCTCATCTTTGCCATTTGAATTAACCCAAATTAATTCCTGAAATCTGTGGCCTCATACCTTTTGGTCAGTGAGCAGTTTCTGCAGTGGAACTGTGATTTGTTCAACATCTGAGTGTTTTCCCGATAACTCTGTGTGATATTTATGTCGCTGTAATGGGAGGTTGGAAGGGTTGGGGCTCTTTTCTAAAAGGGGTTTGGGTCATTTTTTTTTTGCTTGCATTGGTCAATTTTCTTGTTAAAGGTGAGCTATGTTGTAAAATAGCTTTTATTGGCCATGTGGCATTTTAAGTACATATCCTCCTTGCTTTTGGGGTTTCGATCTCTGAACGTTGAATCTTTTGTCCCGGAGATCAGAGTAAAAGGAGAGAGAGATAGCAGAGGAGGAGAAAGATAGACTGCACTTAAAAAAGAGGGGAGGGGGGAGCAAGAAATTTCCTTGCAGAGATTCTAATGCCAGCTCTGTTTATTTTCATGATGTGTCCTTGGTGTTCTACCCAGCCTCAGGGTGAGGAGAGCTGAACTTTGGAAGTTCTCCGCGTGCTCCCCCACCGAAAATAGAAACCCTGGTGTCGCGCTCCTTCTGCGGCAGAGCTTTCTGCCTCCACCACCTCCCCACACGGCTAAGGGTTGTGATGGCACTGGATCAAACCCAGATCTTTTCAGGCAGAGGTGGTCCTGGGTGGGAAAGACTCCTGAGGAAAGGTGTGAGCGTTTCAGGGCGCTTGAGCAGGCGGATTTGGGGGTTTCTTCCTAACCGCCCCAGTGCGAGCAAGGAGAGAGAGAGATGGCACTGAACCCACCCCACTACCCCACCAGCTCCTACAGCCACTTCTGAACTTCTTTCCTTTTAATAAAGCCACAGCACCAGTGTTCATTTCCTGTTCAACCTCGGCCCTACCTTTTGATTTTTGCAATCTCCCTTAGGCTAGTGGTTTCACTGGACAAAGAAATGAACAGGCAGAAGCAATTAAAGCAGCAGATACAGTGAAAACCAACACCACAGCACTTTGCAGAGGTTGCAGTAGATGAACGAATCCTCTCCTTTATTTGATGTTTCAACAGTCCCTCTTATTCTGGCAGTTTCTTCCAGCCTTCCTCTCAGCTAGAGGAATTTTACTATCCCTTAGGACCTCATAAATACATAGAAGCACTGGAAATATAGATAGATATTATTTTTTTTTTCCTGGGTATTAATATTACATGATAATCTTGTTGAAATAATAAGAGAAACTGAAATGCAAGGTCTAGATCTTCTTAACTGCAAAATGGCTCTTTAAATCCTTTTTAAATGTTCACATATGCCTTTATGAGAAAATGGAATTTGGAATGTTTATACAGCCTTGAATAGTGCAAGTGAATATCTTGAAATTAGCTTCCCCAGTTGATTTACAGCCTGAAAATTCTGTAACAAGACACGAGTGTTATCTGTTAAGAAAGGAATAGTTTGGTTGGGGCTTTTTTTTCCCTTCTGTTATTGTCTGTCTGTGTCTCTTTGCTGTGAAACAAAATGGGAGCTAAAATGCCAGCTAGAAAATGAACTTTCAGGAGGAGAAAAGGCTATGCAGGAATTAACAAAAAAGGGATTAACTTACTAAGAACTTAAAATGCTGCTTGATTATTATATATTTTTTTTTTTTAGAGAAGTATTTTAACCAAGATTTATTGATCAAAACTTAAGACTACAAGGAAAAACCCAAATCCCTGGGAGCTGATACTTGAGAAAGGAATAATCATCTATCAGATCTATCTAATTAATTGTTTCTGTCTCTGGATGGGTGTATCATTTATCTCACTATCTTTTCAGGGTCTTATAGTGCTGGTACCTGAGTATGTGATAGATGAGAAAAACAGGACAGTGGCAAAGAGCTTGATGCATTTCTGAGCACTTTTAACCCTATATTCTGAATCAGCCACCAAAAAAAAAAAAACCCCAAACCACAACTTGTTGACCAGAGTTTCAGCTGGTTGGATGGAAAAGTACTTGTAGATGACAAGGTCATAAGAGACCCTCATGAACAGCTTGTGTGACCCCTCTTGTAAGCACAACCTCACTCAGAAAACTCCACACGCAGTGTTTCAGCAACTGCTTTAGCTTTATTTATCCTCTGGCACATGGGGATTAGTTGATTCTCTGAAGCCAAGTTTTTATAGCACACTTGGCACACCCTCTGGGTTTGGAGTCACCCTCAGGCTCTGCAGGAACTCAGAGAGATGCCTTCTGTGGGTCTGACTGGGTAGAAAGCCCTCTCTTGCTGTGGCAGAAGGGAAGCTCATGCTCACAAGCCTCCAAAAAATGGACTCTGGAGGTGAGGAAGGCTGCTGCAAGGTCTGAGAGGAGGTTGCTGTGTGTGAGAGCCAGATGGAGGTTTTATTGAATCCAGCCTTTGGGTATCAACACAATAAAACACCTCCTGTAAACCAAAGGCTTTCTCTCTCTCTTCCCCTTTCTTTCTTCTTTGTTTTTTTTCTCTCTCTCTTTCCTCCTACTACAGGGAAAATTTGAGGAATGTTGTGAGTAGACCAAAACCATGGCACAGTATGTGCTTATCTGAAGTTCAGACAGAACAGAGTGACTCTCTTACCTTTGAATATGTCTGAAATTAAAATGTCATGGCTCAGATTCCCACTTTTGCTCACCATGAGTTATATCCTGTGCTACAAATCATTCCTTGCAGTGACTGATGCTTAGATGCAGTGGTGGGACAGCTAGAGGGTGGCTCACATTATTTATCTCCACTTGTATATAAACTCTGTCCCTTTCTGCACTATTTTTACATGTAGAATCACTGTTTTCAGAGGCTCAACTGAAGGAAAAGGTCTAGATCTGAGGAAGGGACTCAGATGCCAGCTTTTCTAGGTCTTATTTCAGAGGTGGCAGCTGTGATCTTTCTCTGGAGGCACTGAACAATTTTCTTCAGTATTATTATTATTTAAATTGGTTAAAATGGAGTGAAAGGAAGTGAAAGAGGTAGCTGGGCAGTTGAGGAGCATATATGCAGTATGGTGATAGTGCCTTTTCCTGTGGAATGCCATGAAAACAGCCCAGTGACACCATAGGAGCAGTGCAGTTTGTTGGGCAGTCCAGAACCTTGTTGGAATTCTTTGCATCAAGCAAGAAACATTAGGGTTTTTTTTGTCTATTTTCAGCATTTCTCTCTGATGTGCAACTTTATCATTTTAGTCTCTTCCATGATGACCTCCAGATTTCAGGGCTGATTTTCAGCTGTTCCCATGGGATAGGTATGCCCCAAAGCTCCAAGGAATTTACAGCCAGTACAGAATATCCTTTTCCACCAGTGGAAGGACTGTGCTGCTCTCTACCCACTTCACATCAGTATATTAACTCTGGATCTGACTTTCCTGAGTCCTGAAGTTCTCTGGCTTCAAGTTCTCTGGCTTTCCATGGGCTGTGATGATGGCTGAGGTTAGTGGGGAGGGTTTTCCTGGTAGATCCCATACTAGAACAAAAGAGGCTAAAGCAGTCATGGGAATTCCCTTTCTGCTGAGCAGATACCAATTGCCACCAGGTATGAAAAGTAAGTTATTTGATTTTTTTGCTTGCAGGGGCAATTGTAGGACTAACATGTAGTGCATTGGCAAATGATCCTCTCTGAAATGACCCCTGAAATGCCTCAAGTTAGAAAGTGTTGGTGGGAGGTTGTTCTTCCATAATTCTTCATTATGGTAGAACTTTTTCCTGCATAGGAAGCAAAGGCTGTGACACATCTCTAAGGATTTTGGACTTATGGACTGGAACTGTAAACTGCCAATGGCAAATGTGAAGTTCTGAAGCTCTGCAGGTATCTCTGTATTGACAGAAACATCTTCAAAAGTGAAATAAATCTTTAAATCATTTTCCTGTGTCACATCAAAACCAATGAAGGGAGGATCTCCATCTGCAAAAGAAAGCCCTTGTCTGTTGGTTTGGTTAAATCCATAGCAATACCTCAGTTTCCATATGGATAAGACAGGTTTGTTAATCATTTTTGCATTCCTCCCAGGGCAGTTTTTTAGCTTAATTGAATTAATACAGCTAGGAAAACCTTATTTCTTACAGCAGGACAAACCAAATGGCTCCATTCAAATCTCCACTTCTTTCTTCTTGAAATCTGCTTCACCATCTAGATCAAGTTGAAACATTTCTGGCTGGGGAATTAGTTTAATCTTCAGGTGCAGTGGATTGCCAGACTAAATATCTGCAGCAGTTTCATGAGGCATCAGCAGGTCTTTGTGGTTTCTTTTCTCAGTTTAATCTGTAAAAGCCTAACTGCTGCTTTGTTTCACTACCATTGAAGTCTTTTGGCAAGCACTTCAGCTAGATTTTACAACCTTCCCATCCTTTCCCTCCAATTTCTGCCATCAGGTTGTTTCCAAAGCTGGTATTTGATTATTCCTCCATTAGAATCTCCCAAAACATCATCTCAGAAACAAAAGGTGATTAGAAGCAGTAATGCTGCTGGATTACCACACCCAGAACAGTTACCTTTCAAAAGCTCCTGTTTAGCAAAATGAGACAAAAATCCCAAAAGTGGGTGAGCATTTCAACTGGGGGAAAAACCCTGGCTTATAAAAATGCTTTGAATGTTCTTCTGCTCTTCCAGTTTCTTTCAGCCAGATCATTTGGGACATGATCACATGGGCATGCATGGGAGAGTTATTTCACACCACCCATAAAGGGGATGCAGGAGCTTCAAGGAGCTAGAGCAGCCTTTTGCCACCCAGCTGCTGGCTCATAAAGGATTCTTCAATGTTGATTTAATGGCCAATGTGGAATTGTAGAGAAAAAACAACCCCAAACAAACAAAAGCCAATGGAGGAAAGAAAACTGCTGGAAATGTCATATATGTGTGCATCCCAGTGCTATAAAAAACATTTCCCCATGCACCAGGGTTGTTTTGGTTGATATTTTTGCATCATTTTTTTAGTATCAGCCAGGCTGCTGGGTTTGTTCCTCCTTTTCTTCCTTGCCAGGCACTTTCTGTTTACACTTGGCAGCACTGAGGTGCTGGTGTACTATTGCTAACTGAAACATCCAAGACCAGAGCATCAGGTGCCTAACATCATGACTCTTATGGGGCTGCAGTGGCACAGGAGGTTTATTCTCATCACTTTTAGCTTTGGAAATTGTCAGGTCTCTTTGAGTTATGTTTTATAAGGTCTCCTTCCTCAGCTGTGAGTCTTGTGTCAGGTCTCTTTGGGTTATGTTTTACAAGGTCTCCTTCCTCAGCTGTGAGTCTTGAAGGCATCTTCCCTTTGCTAGCCTCCTTTGAATGGAAACTGAGATGGTCCCAGGTTTCCATCCTTTCAGGAGCTGTGCTTCATGTCAGACACTTCCAAAAACACTGTTAAACTTGTGGTAAAACAGAGTGGCAGGAAAACTGTGGTACCAGAGAGGTAGATGTCTCTGAGCTGTAAAAGGCATTTATAGATTGTGGTTGAGGGACATGGGGGTCAAAACCTGCAAACCTTACCTCATCTGTACTTAGCTGAGTCCCTTCTGACTTCCCTGGGAGCTCAGCTGGAGTGAAGAGAGGAAGATGTGTCCTACTTAGAAGCTGAGCCCCTGTCTGGTTGGCAGGGGCTTGTTTTGTGTAGCTTGTTTTGGTTTGGGAAGCGACAAGAGATAAACAGTGCTTGGCCAAACAAAGGGAGCTATAACCAGGCTGTGCTCATTACAAAAGCATCATATTTAATGATGGGAATTAAACAGAGCAGAAAATACAGTATTTTTTTTTTCTCTTTTTTTTTTGGGGGGGTAGTTCAGGTGCTTTTCCCCCACTGCCTTTGCTGCATGTGAATCTGTGAGGTGCATTTGGCTGTGTTCAGTTTTACCTAGGATTTTAGGGCAGGGTAATTTCTCCTCCTGTTTTAGAAAAGAAAGAACCCAATCTTGTGTGGCAGAAAGCAGCTTCACCAAAGCTGGGTCTGATCTCAGTGTTTCAATGGACATAAGATCTTGTCTCAAGCATATCTGACAGGATCCCTTGGGGAAATTGGGGGCAAGACAAGGAAAACCCAAAAGATACAAAGGCAATTGGGGAAAAAAAATGATGTTTTAAAATGCCTTTTAATGAGCAACTCTGCTAAAAGCACCTGTCATTTACTTCCAAAGAAGTTACCTTCAAGGTCTGGTGGATGTTTTACAGTGGTTATTTGTAGTAGACCACATTCTGTAACGTTCTGAGCACACAGTTTCCAGCAGAAAGCCTGTTGAAATTCCTTGTGTCAGTCCAGGTTTCCTCACAGGAGCAGTGGATTTGCTCATCTCTTCTGCTTGGGTGTAAATCACCCTGTCCAAAAATCTCCTGCTCACTGGAGGGGCTGAACAAGGTCTTGCTTTGGCTCAGCCAGAGCTATTCTGACAGCAAAGCCTTTGACCAGTCAGACATCACTCTTAGCTACCAATGATAAGCACTGCCAAAAATCAGACTGGAGAAACTGGTCACCTCCATCTGAAAAAAACAGGGGGGGAAAGGGGGGAAAGAAAAAAAAAGGGTGGACTCTAATCTTCATTATCTTGATATAATTCTGGAGAAACACTGTTAGCTGCAAATCTGCCATTCTTCTCAGAGCAGAAAGCATCAGGGGAGGTAGATAAATCTTTCTTTTCCTGAGCAATTTGATCTAGAGTGTAAGGAAGAGTGATGAATATGAAGAGAATTACTGGAAAGAATTTTAGGAAACATTCCTCTCCTTCCCAATGTCCTGTGCAAGTCTTGTCTCCAGTAACCCCTTTCTGAAGTTGCTGCACATGGATCTGCATTTTGCCATGCAAGAGAGAGATTTTGCACAGTGAAAAAGTCAGAGAGTAGAAGGATTTTTGATCTTACCCAGACAAAAAAATAGCATCTTAAAATAGCATCTTTTTAGCATCTTAATTCAAAATAAACTGCCTGAAAACTCTGATGCTGTAAAACAAAGGGAGAAGAAAAGCTCTTAAAGGAAATGCTCTTAAACATAAGGATATGAGATAATGAAATGGGCTACTGGGATAAGCATATTTATTGGGTTTGTTATGTATCAAATGTAACAAAAGTAAAGTGTCTGAAGAACTCCATGTGTGGTTCCTTCACACTCTTTGATCACACAATTCCCCCTTTAATTCAGATGCAGTAGAGCTTAAGTGGCTTCATTGATGTGTTAAGTGTGGAATGATTTTTGTATAAAATGGGGAAAAAAAGAAAAAAGGAAAAAAAAAAAAAAAGGAAAGAAAGAAAGGAAAAGAAAAAAACCACACCAAAAAAAACCCCCATTATATGTCCAGAAAAAGCCTTGTGTGCACTTGTTTATTGAGACAGGAAGTCTCTTTCCCACACAGAACAACAGTGCCCAAGCCCTGAAAAATTGTGCAGGGAAGAAAAGTAAAGGAAACTTAATTTTCTACCTGGCAGAAATCAGCCTCTGGAGGAAGAAGTAGACAATGAGATTGGGCTTAAAGTGAATAATAGAGCCTGATTGATTTTAGGCAAATGCTTTTATAGAGATAGGGGCTTCATGTGCTGCTTTTGTGAGGAAAATGCAAGGCTTGGGTACAAGTGTCTTTGTAGGCAGCCTCCTGCTTAAGTATTGCTTCCACCAGTGCATTGCCCAGAGGAGAGAACACCCTGAAGAACAGCCATCAGGTAGAAACACAGCATCTAAACAGAGATTAAAAATAAAACAACAGCAGGCTACTTTTTAGGTCATTTCTCACCAGTTTTATCACTGCCCTCTGGAAGGAAGCCATGGGTGCTGCAGTGGTGTAAATCAGGATGGCCTCTTTTAGCTGAGACAAAGGAGCTCCTCCCTGCCTCCACACCTGGTGCTCTGGGCCAGCAGCACAGTGAAGAATATTGTTTCTAGAAGACCTGAATTTTCATAGCAAAAACAAGACCAAAAATAAAAATAGCACAGGGAGTTAGTGTGCATTTACTAATACCTAGGAATTTTGACTTGATTAATAGCAGGCTCCAGTATTCTGGTGAGTCTCTGTCTCCTGTTTGGTCAGTGAGCATCATGGGCTGAAAGTGAAATACCAAGTACAGGAATTTATTGGGGTTTTTCAGAAGCAGCTGTAAGTCCCCAGAAAGGTCAGAAGTGCAGCAGGCCCAGTGCTGTGGGCACAGAGCCCAGAGTTTTAATCAGAGGAAACAAACCCAAGGTCTGAGCAGCAAGATGGGCACAAAGAGACCAAGTGACTTGCCAAAGGTCAGGGAATTCCTTGGTAGCAGAGACCAGGATAAAATACCAGAATTCTCAGGTTCTGTATTCTGCTGCAATTTCATGTTCCTGACTTTCCCTGGTTTTCTTCAGCAAATAATGATGTCTTCTACCTCTGCCACAGTAGCATGCTTTTGTGCTCTGCTCCAAGGTCTCTTTTCCCCTTTGGAAGCTTGTGAAAATGTGTGGTTTCCTAGACTCTGATGCCAAAACCAAGGCTATTCAACCCAAACAAACATAAAAGCCTTCCAAAATGCAGACTGGGCCTTTGTAAATATTACCCTGAGATGGATTTGTGCAAAATGGTGACAGGGGAAAGATATCTCCACCCCTTCCCCCCAAACCAGCGGGTCTGCAGGAGCTCGGGGACCACAACCCTCAGAGGTTCTCCCTAGCTGAGTCCCTCTCGGGGTGAGAGGCAGTGCAAAGCACTTGTTCCTTTTACCTGGATGCCAAACCTCCCTCACAAATGTCTCTCCTCATATGTAATCTGAACTTCACTATTTTTACCAGCCTCTTTCTAATCCTTGTAGGGCAGAAGTGGGAGGGAAACTGCACATTTTCCTACCACGTGTGCACTCTCCCACTGACACCAGCAGGTCCTCCTTCCACAACACTGCTCTCCCCAAGCCTTTTCCAGCCCATATAAAACTCTTCTTCCTTTCAGCACCATCTCCCCACACCCAGCACGTTCCTTTCATGTGCACAGACCCATGGCCCTTATCTCTCACTCTCACCCTAATTATGAAATGTGTGGTATGTTGCTGTTGCATGAGAACAGAGAGAGCTGCAACTGGGCAGAAGTTAAAGGACTTTTCTTATTGCCTTCCAGGTTCAGGGTGAACTGCCAGTCCTTGGTTGTTGAGTTGTCTTTTGTTTGGTTTTTCTTTTGATTTGTTTTGTTTTAAATTTCTCTTTCCTTGAGAACTGAAACAGAAAATTGACATGATCCCTAAACCCATGAGCTATATCTTGCTTATAAGGATGTCTTAAGGAAGATTGTTGGCACTGAGATAACCATTCTGGCACCAAATACAAGGCTGAAGCATTCCTGCATTTGTTTGTCACACCTGAGAGGCACTGAGACAGCACAGGGGATTTGGATGCTCAGCTCCTGAGCTCATCCTGGGGCTCTGGCTCTTTGGGTCTTGCTGCATCTTGCCATCAGCACAGATGTTTCTTTCCCTTCTTGAGAGCTGCAGGACCTCAGTAGGTAGCAGGAGGCTTTCTGTGTCTGGCAGGCACGTGGTCCTTAAAATGCAACTGTCAGACACTTTGCAGAGGGATTTTCATAGCAGATGACTACTGGCTTATGTCTGCTTCCTCCAAAATTGTCTGTAGCAGCAAGACAGCTAGGCCAGGAGAAATGCCTTTGAAAATCCCACTGCGAAACACTGTGCATCTGAGAGCTACATCTGAACTGTGCAGAACTCCCCTCCTCCTTTTTCTTTTTTCCCCCCTATTATTTAAAAGCCATAAGCTAGACTGCAGTAGCCTGGTCATCCTTTCCAAGTGAGGAACATATTCGTGACCTGCCATCAACTGTCAGCCCTTGGTGAACCCAAAACTGGCTCCTCTGATTTGAGTCATGATTCAGGCTGATGCGATTTGAAATGCCTGAATTCTTAACCCCCTGCATGATGGGGTTTTGTCTAATGGAAATGCCAGCAGCCTTTAAGTCAGGCATGGCAGAGCCTTGCACAGCCTCTATACCCTGCCTGCTAAATAAATGATAAAGATTGTTGCACATATGTTACATCTGCCAGGAGCCTCAACAGCACGCAATGGTGGGGTGGGCCTTGAAAAGGTGATGAAAGGAGCAAAAAACACAACAGCCAACCCCCATGCAAACATCAGACAGGCATTAGGCAAAGGAGATAGCCTGTTAGTGAAACAGGCTTGTGAGAAAGGGAGGTGCCTTCCATTAGGTAAGGTAAAGAAGTGAAAACAGTGATGTTGTGGGGTCAGGGTTTCTACATCGGGTTAAGGGCAGTGAGGCTGGGGAGGGGTCTGGAGGGTAAGTCTTATGAGAAGCAGCTGAGGGAACTGGGGGTGTTTAGGCTGAGGAAGAGGAGGCTCAGGGGAGACCTTAGTTCTCTCTACAACTACCTGGAAGGAGGCTGGAGCAAGCTAAAGGTTAGTCTTTCTTCTGGGATTACCAATGAGAGGACAAGAGGCAATGGCCTCGAGTTGCACCAGGGGAGGGTTAGATTGGATAGCAGGAACAATTTCTTCCCTGCAAGAGTTGTTAGGCATTGGCCCAGGCTTCCCAGGGCAGGGGTTGAGTCACCATCCCTGGATGGGTTTAAAAACCATCTAGATGTGGTCCTTAGAGCCATGGTTTGGTGGCATGGTGGTGACAGGTTGACAATTGGACTTGATGATCTTGGAGGCCTCTTCCAACCATGATGATTCTGTGATTCTTTAAGTTGACCTCAGCTCCCTTGTGTCCTTATTCTGCAGTGGGTGTGGTGCTGTTGCTATTTTCATTTAGAAGGTCCCTGGTTTTGCTTTTCAACACCAGGTCCAGGTGTGGAAGGAGAAGAAAAAGTGAACAAAGAAAACTGTTAAAGACCTTAAGTACCCATGTTACCTCTGTGATCAGTCTTAATGCCACTGTTCAAGAACATGCAAATTCCCTGCCTATCTGAGGTTTGTCAGGGTCACCTTGAAGGACACCCCACTTCTGCAAAGGCCTTGCTCTGCCTGCAGGAAGGAGAAAGCAGGGAGAGGGAAAGCAGAGGGAGGAGAAGGCTGTCAGTATGCTGAGCCATGGCTCTGTTCCTCTGCAGCAGCTGGATGCTGAGGAGGAAGGATGCTGAAGTGCTAATGCATCATCTTTCCCTCCAGCAGAAATGAGTCGCTGTGGAGGAGCAGGAATCTCAGAGGAGTATTTCTGAGGCAGGATCCCTCCTGAGGGGAGGAGCAGAGGGGAGGTGGAGCTGCTCCACCTCTTGCCCAGGGCTCTGCCTAAGGGCAAAATCTCAGTCCAAGAGATTTTTTTTTCCTCTCTTTCCTTCCTCCTTAAAAAAATAAGGGTCACAGTGGCATTTACCTTGAAGCCTATTAAAAAACATTGAAGTCCCAGAGCGTGGCATGTGTGTTTCCTATTAAGAAAGCAGTTCCAGACTAATAACCATTTTTAATGGCTGTTGTTGTGCTTTGCACTAACTGATATCAGCTATTATTACAGGAGAAAGGCAGAGAAACCTGGAAAAGTAAATGAAATCCTTCTGTGAAAATTTCAAAGGGGATCAAAGATGCTCCCCAGCTTTTGCTTGAGCCCAGGTGGAACATTTCCCAGTTCCATCATAAGGTAAGGCAGGCCCTGGAAAGGCATTTCTGGAGCAAACAGGTATCATTTCCCCTTCCCTTCGTTTTCATAAATCAAGGAACTGTTAAAAGTCAGCAAAAGTATTTAATACAAATGAAAATAGAATCTGGTCCACTGAGGCTTAGGAAGGTCAGTGCAGCTGCCTGGCAGAGGGCAAGAGAAATGATGTTTTGTCAATCCCTCAAGCAGGAGTGCAGAGAAGAGAAAATCCCAGCCAAGCTAAATGGCTTTGAAGTGTACTTCTGACATTGGATATGACACATTCATCACCCCTCATTGACAGAGGGTGGTGTTGGCTGTATCTTAGAATCAGTGTGTACTGACATCTCCTTTTCTCTGTGTTTGCTCCTCTGTTCTCACCATGCAGATGCTTGCAGGAGTGTGTGGATGTAGCAGGTCTCCTAGCCTGTGGCTGTGACACTCGTGCACCCTCCTGTAACACAGAGCAGCCAAGAGGTGATTTCCCACCAGAGCCTGGGATAAAGCACAGAGCCAAGATCTCTGTGGATGAGGCCTCTGTCACTAGGAGGTAACCCAGTATTAGAGACCAGGGCAGAACTTGAAGTAGTAAACTCTGCTAGACATGTCTGCATCTGATCTGAGCTGATTACCTCGACTCACTGATGCTCCACAGAGGAATTAAATGTAGGATGTGATTCATCTTATCCTAAAGTGCCTGTACAAAGTAGGTCAGATGAGCTGTACCCTAAATATGGCTGTTTCTCTCCTTTGGCTGTGCTAGGAACCCAGGATGACTAGGTCTAAGAGGAAAGAACTTTCCTTGGGCAGCAAGACAAGATGGAGAACCAGGGACAGGTTTGCTGACCTTTACAATGTGTTTCAAATTAGTTGTAGACTATGACTGCAAGTTGAAAAATTCAAGCCAGCCTGATGGTATTGAAGCAGGTCACATTTTGTTGAGGCCAAATGGTTTGTAATTTAGTTTAAGACCATGACTGTGAGTCTTAAAAATCTCAAACAGTGAGTCGTGCTGGCAAGTTGAGCATCTACTAATAACATGGCAGTGAAAGCAGAGGGTTTTATCTTCAGGGCTCAGTCCTACCAGGTTTTGAGCTCCCTAGACCTCCCACTACTTCTGTTCTAACCCTAAAGATGGGCTGTACACTCTCAGGGATAAATCATCACTGTCCCATTCGCTCCAGTGGAGTTACCTTCACTTAGACTACGTGCAGAAGTACTCCTGGGATCCACAGAGAAACTCTGCAAGTCAAGGTGATCCATTTTGATTATCCTATTAAAAGGATGCAGCCTGTTTTCCAAATGCACAGAAATCTAACTAACTTAGTTGCTCTAATTAGCCCCTGCTGCAATTTCCACCATGCTATTAAAATACGTTAGCCTCAAAGGCAATGAAATGCTTGTAAATCAAGGGAGATTAAAAATCTCTCTGGCTGCAGAGATGAGTTTATCATAAAGACTTTAATGTCCTGAACTTTAAAAACTGCTCTACACTGCTAAGGGAGCACAGCAGGGTTCACAGGGAGAGGCAGACCCTCTGATTGCATCCTCTTATGGAGCTGGAGAACAAAACAAAACAGAACAGAACGTATTTTCAGGCACTCAAAAACCCTTTCTCGGGTCCAAAGAGGAATGGACACAGATGAAATCTTGTGGGCAGGAATGAAATGCTTGCTGTAAGCCCAGCTGGGGGGTGAAAGCAGTCCAGCTGTCTCTATGGTTTCATTGCAGAGGTTGGGATCTGGCTTCATTTGTACTGTACCTGGTACCATTTTCCTTCCAGAAACCTTCAGCTGAGAGACCAATGCCTGTGCACACAGTCTCATTGACTTCTCTTCAGATGCTGCTGGTCTCTGCTCCTTTGGTTGTTTTTAGCCCAGGGTAGGTGAAAGTTTAGGCTGAAGAGAGGTGGTGCTGGGTGCACGTTCAGAACCTCCTCTCTGGTTTAATTTCCCAGTGCAGGGTTGGGGTTGAATGCACCTAGGTCTGAAAGGGAACTTCAGAAGATTGCTCTCTGACTTGCCATGGAAGTGGTGTTAAATCTCAATGTTTGAAGATTTCCACAGAAAGGAAATTAGTACCTTTAAGTACTGTTAAATTTACATTTGACTAAGAAAGGGAGAGAGATTCAGGTAATAAAAATCACTTTATGTCCTTTAAGGCTCTTTCAGCAAGACTGAAGAGAACCTAATCCTAGAATTTATGTCACTCTTTACTCATTGCTTATTAAGCTTTTACATGGTTATTGAATTCCCTTTATTTCTCTTCTTTTCTTCTGGATCTGTTTGGGTAGATCCCTTCTGGGTACACTTCTACTCCCCTCTCTTCTCGTTCTCTTCCAGGTGCAGGACTTGGAGAACATGGGCATCCTGAAATGCATGAGGAGGTGCTAAGATCTATCCTGGCTCCAGCTTCAGTGTTAATTGTTAATTCAAGTTAATTGTCTTGCTGAAAATCAGTTTGAGAAAGCTGTGGCTAATCTTCAACCAAATCTCTCTTTCCAACACCATAGGAGAGCAAACTGGTTATGTTCAGTTGTGTTTATTCTAGCCAAATACCTCCACCCCTCCCCTCTGCATTGCTCTGCTGCTGAAGAGCCTTCCCCTTTACACCAGTCCTGCAGGAATCACTTCCCTCTGTCATTCCTTTTCGGCAGCAGCAACTTGTTATTCACCAGAAATAGCTGCAGCTTAGCACCTGTTGTGCAGCCTGAGAGGCTATCATCTGCTGCTACACAAACACAACTTCTGTTCTCAGGACTGGACCAGGAGCCCTCGTGCTTTTCCCCTAGAATTCTCCTTCTGTTTTTCCCAGACAAATAATCTGTTGCAACTCTTTATTGCTGCTTAACTTTTGCAGCTTGGACTGCTTCCCTTCACCATTTTATTCTCAAAGATGCCTAAGCTGATTCTTCAGTGCTAGCCAAAACAAATGAGAGTCTTGGCTGCCAGCGTGGTAGCAGCAGCTGGTTTCACTAGGGCTCCCTACACCTAAATCTGGGGCAGCTTTGACTTAGGGAAAGATTCTTTTCCCTCATTAGGGGTCTAGGAAGTGCTGGGGTGTCAGCAGGAGGAGAGTGAAGAGGAGATGAAGTCCTGTAAAGTTGTTTTGGCTGATCCTGCTTTAGTGGAAGTCTTTATTAGAGGTGAGGCTGGGGAAGGTTCTGGAGGATAAGTCTTATGAGGAGCAGCAGAGGGAACTGGGGGTGTTTAGGCTGAGGAAGAGGAGGCTCAGGGGAGACCTTAGTTCTCTCTACAACTACCTGGAAGGAGGCTGGAGCAAGATAAAGGTCAGTCTTTCTTCTGGGGTTACCAGTGAGAGGACAAGAGGCAGTGGCCTCAAGTTTCACCAGGGGAGGTTTAGATTGGATGGCAGGCACAATTTCTTCCCTGCAAGAGTTGGTAGGCATTGGCCCAGGCTTCCCAGGGCAGAGGTGGAGTCACCATCCCTGGAGGGGTTCAGAAACCATCTAGATGTGGTCCTCAGGGCCATGGGTTAGTGGCATGGTGGTGCTAGGTTGCTGGTTGATGACCTTAGAGGTCTCTCTCAACCTTCATGATTCTGTGACTCTGTGTTTGTTAGTTGTGTGTTGTCCAAAGGCATCCATCACAACAGCCTCTGAAGAAAGAGTGGGATTGAAAGGCTAAGGCACAGGAATGGGAACTAAGACACTTAGGATCTGTCCCAGACACTTACCTGCTGTGTGACTTTGAGCTTTCCCTGCCTTGCCTTGCCATCCCCTTTCAGCCTGCCAGGACTTCACAGCTGGAGCTGGCTTCTGGTGCACATCTGTACAAACTGACATAAAAGGCACCTGGTCCCAGCTGGGCTTTACAAGCCTTGGTGCAGTGCAAACAGTAATATATATTGTGCAGTTTATCAGTCCTGGTAGACAGAGCAGATACTGCAACATCCCTGGGAGATTTTTTATGACTACAATGAACATAATTTGAATTAGAAAAACAAAGAGAAGCTGTAGAAGAGAGATGGAGGTTAGTGACTAAAGAGTGCAGCAAAAGACAAGGTCTAGAAAGTTCCTGAACCTCAGAAAAGTTCAGATCTAGGTTCAGTCTGGATCTGAGCTTGCTGACTCTCTCCTACCAGTCACTACTACACAGATGTGTTGCATTTATGGGAGCTGAAGGAGTTCTCAGCATCTTGTTTTGCAGGTTGAAACCTTCTTTGCCATGCTGCATGTGTCCCTTCACCCAGACTGAGATGGTCAGGAAGAAAGTGGAGCCTTGTCATGAGGAAGCCCACAGTAATCTGGTTGGGTTTTGGGATTGCCTGTAACTTTGGGTAAGTTCCTTGGTCTCTTATTGATTCCCCTCAATGCCACATCTCTCATAATATCATTTTCCTACAGCTTCTCTAGGGCTGTTGTGGGATAAAGGTCATAAAACTAGCAAGGTGGTTGGTGGTATAGGGTCTGTGAAATCAGGGGGAATGGATTAGATAGATTGATTAGATAGGGAGAGAGAGAGAGAGCTGTTCCCTTTCCAGGATGGGAAGGCCAAGCTGGTCAAAACCTTCTGCACACACTGTCTCTCCTGAGCTGAAAGAACATTATGTCATTGTGAAAATGCCACACATTTTATTTTCAAAGGACATTATCTCTTAGTGCCTTAGACAGCTTCAGAACCTGATTCAATAAAAACATGGCTAGACTCCAGTGTTCTGAGGAGAAGCAGGCTATCTGTGGAGACTTATCTCTGCCTGGAAGACCTCTGCTTTGGAGCACTTGAGTCCAGGCATGTCTTGTCTGTTTGGTACTGAACAGGGGAGTTTGTGAGGGGGCCACCAAAAAAACCCCAGCCATGTGAGATGATGCTTGGGTGGGGAAAGCTAATTGATTTGACAGTTAATCAAAAACTACTAAGGGAAAATCAATATAGAGTAAAACAATCTAGTCTTCTGTTCCATATCCTATTCCCAGTGGCATTGTTGATTGTATAGCATCAATGTCATCTAGCTGAGCTGGAACTGTTACCAACTAGAATGCCACTGTTGATGTTTCAAAATGATTCTAATCTCATTTCAATAATAGCTTCTGTCTCTCTTAGTGACACACATGCCATAACATTCTTGGCTAAATTGACAGCACTAATAACACACTCACTTGGTATATTATTTGGACCCCTCTCTGCCTTTTTGAGCATGCAGGGTGTTGCACAATACAAAAGGTCTGCATCTCCAGGTAGATGAGTGCTGGGAGCACCCTTCCAGCCCACCTGGACAACTCTGATGCTGAGTTGGCACTTTGAGTGTCAAGTCCTCAGTGAGTAGGGATTTGGGGGTCAAATGGAGCTTGCAAAGTCTAACTGGAGGTGGTTTTTTTGAGGTCACAAAAGGGTAATTCAGGAAGGTCAAGGTTAGGGCTGAGTTGATGGCCAGTTTTGTGGTTTAACTGCTGGATTGTGGACTTCCCCCTGAGGTCTTGAGTCTTTCAACGTGGAGTAAAGAACAAACAATCCCACAGGGAAATTCCTTGCTGGTTTTCTGGAATCTCCTCCTTTGCATCAAAGCCTGACAAAGCAAACTCAAAGCCTCTGGTGTGGTTTCATGGCACAATTTATTGTCATCCTGCTTGCAGTCCAGAAGTGAAAAATAGATGTGGCAGCAGCCCAGATGCTGCAGTGATGGGCAAAGGGTGAGATGGACACATCATGATGAATCAGGTCCTCCAGGCAAAGCAGGGGCTTTTCAGATCCTGGCTGTCTCATTCAGATGAAATTCAGAGTACAGCTCATAGTCCTTTCTTGGGTTGGCCAAGTGCTCATTTGACCTCAACATTTGAGGAGGTCTCTAAATATTTTTGCAGGGGAAAATTCTGGTCTCTCAGCACATTTACTGTCTTCCCTCAGCCTTCTGCTGTGCTGGGTTAAGCAGGAAATGCACTGACCAGGAAAAACACTTCAGCAGAGGCTTAGCTCTACACTTGATTTCAACTCTTCTGAGCACAGCTCAGGCTTAAGTTTTAGCAAACAGAAAAGTCTCATTGGAGTCAATGGCCTTTAAGCCTGTGCTGAATTTTAAGCAAGGACTTTGCCAGAGCCCTGCACTTGAATCTCTTTCTGAAATATGCAGTAGATAACTGGGAACACAGGAACACAATTTTTCAACTAGATTCTTCCTTTCAAACAGCTTTCCTCTTCAATTATCAGCTGTGGCTTTCAATGGGATGAAAACTCAATCTTTTCTTTCTGATATTACCTTTTCTCTTCTCCTTCCTTTTGCAGAGGAATTTCCCCTTGATTAAATTTTTGAGCAGAAGATGCAGAAAACAAATGAACAACAAAAAAACCCCAAACCTGGAGCAATATGCAAGATGTCTAACCTAATTCAGCAGCCATTACTGCTGACATCAGGAGAGAGCAATGCAAGAACACAAGCCTATTGCTTTAAGCTGGGATTTTCAGAAGAGTCTGTTGGAGTTTGGCACTCAAATCCCATCAAATCCCCTTTATACTTTTCACTTCTCTTTCTTTTCTTTTAATTTATTTTTCTTTGAGAGGGGAAAGGCCTGGTGCATGTTGTTAGGGTATGGTTATACATGGTGTTCAGGATCAGCATCTTGGATGAAAGCAAGTTCAAAGCCCTTGGAGGACACAAAGTAATAGACAGCTCCTTCTCTGAGGATGTGATGTCTGTGGGTGGATGTGTGGCTGTGGAGGCAGGTTCAGTATTTAACACATGAGCTTCCCAAGATCCCAAGGTGCTTGTTACCTTCCAATGGCTGTTGATGATTGGGTTTGGCAGTAAGTGATGATTTTCTGCCATCCTGGCTGCATTTGCACTGAAGCAGATCAGGAGTGTTCCCCCAGACAGTCACAGTGCTCCTGCTTGGGGACAGAAGTGCTGAAGGGAGGATTCAACAAACAGGGTGGTTTCCCAGACCTGCCTGTGCCATTGCTAGGCAGATAAGGAGAGGGGAACCAGGGCAGAAGTGAGATGCTTTGCAAACAAAAGGTAAGAGAATGAAGAGGAGGCAGCTGTGGTGAGGGCAAGGTATCTGCAATGAGGAGCAGAGGATGAGAAAGGCAGGAGTATTACATGGAACATAGCCACATAATAGACATGAGTTTGAGTGCTAGCAGTGTTTTCCAGCCCTGTTGTCAGGTTTCCTCCATGGATCTTTCCAGCCAGAAGACACAGCTGATGCATTAGACTTCTTACCAGTGGCCACATAACTACATTAGTCTCTGTTTCCTGCTATGCCTTGGAAGTTGTGCATGGCTAAGTTATGAGCTGGTTTGTGATGCTGCTTCCTTCTTCTGCCTGATGTAGTGTCTTGCCATCTCCCACTCTCCTGAACACAGCTTGCAGAGGGGCACAGGAGCTGTGTTTTCTTATTTCCCAACTGTGGAGCAACTTGTGTTTGTATTACAGTAATATTTTTATCATCTGTGGCAAAACATCCATCCTGTTGGGACATGCCACCCTGAACCTTGCTGTAGCTAGTTAAGCCTGCCCTGAGCTTTATTTTTCCTCCTTTTCCTGAGAGAGGGAAATTGATATTCTCTAGCACACCTAGGAGAAATTGCTTGCTTTTGCCTCTCATTTTAGTACATAAATCACATCTCCAGCCTAGACCAGGGGAACAAATCAGCTTCTCTGCTGTTGTGATCAAAGCTCCAAAAGATTTCAGAAGCACAGCATATCCTGGATTTTTGGTGTCCTACATCAGTCCTTCCCCCAGCCTGGCAAGCAGGGTGCTGATTTCTGACCTCATTCCAGTCTCTTCTCTGAAGATGAGCTGCCCAAATGCAATGCCTGATGTAGCCTCTGAAGTCCAGTTGTGTGCTGTGCTGCTCTGACCTTTTCATCATGCTGCACTTTGCCTGCCTGCCTGTCCCAGCCCTTTCCCACAAGCTGAGGAGGCTGTAACCACAGGAGGAGTGGAACTGCTGGATAATCAGCATCCAGAATGCCCCAAAGGTCAAGATAATTCAGTATACACAACAGATAGATGCACAGAGAGGTAACACACAAGCAGAACCTCAGGACTAGCTATCTGTTTTCTAACCTTCAGAGAAACTTATGTTCTTTCTCTTATTCCTTCCCTTGCCTAAAGAAGCCCATGGAAGTGTTATTTGTTGTTTGAAAAATGCATCTAGGCTTTACAGTCTTTCCTATGCCACAGACAAAAATCATTTCCTGCTGGCTGTCCACAGGGCAGAAGGGACAAGGTTCAGGAGGAAACACTGGGAACCTTTGAGCATTGTTTGCTTTCAGAAAACAAAAATCATGTTGAACATCTTATCTTTCCACAGGTTTTTTGCTCTCTTCCTTTCAAAGAAAAAAAGAGGGAAAACCAAAGGTATTCAGATGGATATTTCAAGAGGAAGCTCATGAAATATTCTGAGTCCTTCTCCCTTTTTCCACTGGTGAAACAGTATCAACAGGAGATAAGAAGGGAAAAAAGGGGAGATGTTTAACAGGGGTTTGTTCTGTTCTCTGAACTATAGGTTTTGAAACAATGACAAATGGCTGGTTTTCTTCTCAAAATTTCATGGCCAAACAGCTAATATTTCTTATTATTACCTTTTCCTCAGAACACTCCAAATGACTTAGCTGCAAGGAGATACTAAGGTACAGCATCACTGTACTGAAGTCAAGGCACCAGAATTTATCACAGGCTTTAGATAAATCTCCTAATTTAAATTTTCATGCCTAACAGCAACAGAAGGACATAAGTGAGGAATAAAATCCAAACAACATGTAGGAGGAAGTTCTATGGTGTTATGAATCAGTCTGGCTATCTTCATTAATCAAGCCAGAAATCCTTTCCTTCCTTAGATGGTTCCTTCACAAGCTTCAGTGTAACCCAAAGGGTAGAAAATAATTACCTGTAATTAAAGAACATGGAGGACAAGCCAAGGTCAAGGTGAAGCTCTAGGGACCTTTCATTAGCCTCTTTAAGGCTGGGTGAGAGGAGGCTGATCAAAGTTCTGACCTTTGTTATTTTGTTGTCTAAGAGAAGCTGAACCTTGCTCAGCAAGGAAGGAGGATCTGCTCCTCCTGCCATTCCTCATGAGGAGAGAGTCACAGAGATGATTTTTAGGCACAGCAGTGTCTGTTGAACTGAAAAGCCTGCAGACACTTCTAATACCTGCCTAAGCATATAAAATCTGAGACCAAGGATCAGTAGTGGATGCTGATTCATTCATGTCTTGTTTGCCATGGTATTGGTTGTTTCTGTCCCACTTCTGCTGCTGGAAGCTGCCTTGGGTTCTGGCATTAGTGTTTCTTTTGATAACCTTAAAAAATAATCCCTCCTTCCTAGTCCTGTCAACACCATTTGCTGTGCTCAGGTCTTCATCATTTCCCTCTATTGATTGCTCCAGTTTGCTTTATAAGTTAGTCCTTCAGATGTTCTCTGCACAGCTCCTTTGGAAGAGCTCTGCAAGGTCAGGGATCTGTGTCCCAGCCTGCTCATGCAGCAGCAAGAAACCCAAATCTCTTCTTTCCAGCTCCTGAATGAAGAAAGGGGAAAAATAACACCAAATATGACCCAAGCCAGCCCTTGTACCCTTCAGCTTTCCTCCAGATTCCAGGAGCCTTTACTGGATTCTCTCCCTGAAATCAGAGGTGATGAAATATTTCTTGGGAAACCCTGATGTGAAGGACAGGATTGGACCTGGATCTCCTGCTATCTGGAGGAGGGCTGTAGCCTCTGAAATAGCACATGTCAAAGCAGAACCTCTTTATGTCCTAGCTTAGGTATGGAATGCTACCTCTGGATGGAATCTGGTCCTTTTTTTTCCCAGCCTGCAGGGCATCTGACACCAGATCTTCAGTTACCTGGTTTAATCCTTTTTTTTTTGGCTTCCAAGCCAACCTGCACCTTGTGAAGCTCAGGTACTGGTTTGCTAATGATCCCTACTGCAGGCATGGGAGAGCAGGTGGAAGGCTCTGTGTTAATTGTGTCCTGAGGCTGTGATGTTCTCTCCCTAAGCAGCTCTGTTTCTGAAGCAGATTGCAGGACCTCACTACCCACTTGAGCACTAACAAAAATCATCTCTCCTTTGACTGGCATCCTAACATGTTTGGCTTCAGGCTTGGCTAGTTCCTGACAGAACAACCAAATACTTGCTATTTCCAGGGTCATTGTCCAGCATTCATGCTTAACCCATCCTGTGCCATAAAGTCTTATTCTTCCTTGTCCTGCAGTGTTATTTCTGCATGAGGGGAGTGAGGGTTGAAATACTCAGTCTGATAAAACCATCACAGCCTCCTGCAGCAGGAGGGCAGGTATCACCTGCTGCTACCTTTATCCATGAAGACTGATGCCCCTTCACTTCTTTCTTTCTCTCTAACTAACTAGCCACTAAACATTTAGCAGATGTAAAGCTGCTGAAGAGGGTGAAGCTTCAGGCAGTGGTGCCAGTGGGCAACCTGACAGTGTTAGACAGAGTGGGATAAATCTCAGAGAGGTCTAGCTAATAGCCCTGGACCCTATCTTAGTTACCCACCAGTTCAGTGGTGAACAGTCTGCTCAGTGGAGAGATATGAGCACTTCTGGAGGATGATTTATCCTGTCCTAGTAGGACTGCCCAAGGGCTGGGGGATGAATTGCTCTTTGGTGCCATCTTTTCCTTCACTGTGTGATGATAGAAGACTGTATGTAGATAGAGACATATTTTACTGTCTCAGCTGGCTGGGGTGATGTCTGTGTGTGGGAACACTGAGGAAAGGGAGGTTGGTCCTGCTTGGTTTAATTTCTGTATTCTTTGTTACAGTTGCTTTCTCCTCTGACTTCAGGAGACAATACAGGAGAGATTTATTACTAAGATAAGATGTCAAACTGCTGTGATTAGATCCAGGTTATATGTATAGTTTCTCTTAGCTCCACTGGCTCTCCATACCTATGTTCCAAACACCAAGGGAGAACAGCTTATGAATTCAAAACTCCAGGGAAAATGAAGCAGCTTTAGGGAGTGAGAACTCTGTGAGATGGGACCTAAATTAATCCCTGCTGTAAATCCATTGTAGTCCTAGATAGATTGGGCTGAAAGCAATGCAGGTGATGAACAGGAGGCAAAGGTATAGTTCAGGCTAACTTATTTCTCTGCAAAACCTAGCTCCTCTCTTAGCCATTGCTGGCCATGTTATACAGCCTCTCTATTTAATAACATTGGGATGGATGGCAGGGAACTTATTGGGTTTTATTCTTCAAGGTAGTTTTTAGATCTTAGAGATACTGCTCTGTATTTCCAGCAAACAGCACCCAGATCAAATGGCAAAGCAAGTTCCCAGAGCTCTCTGCTGCCTTTGTTTGCCAGTGCCTTGCACTCTTCATTCTACCCTGCAATAGCCACTGGATGGTGGGAAGTATCAGCAGACAAATGTTCCAGGAGTGAGGGGCTGAGGGGTGGGTGTAGTTAAAGGACATGATCTGGGAGATAGAGAATATGATCTGCTCTCCCTCTGACCCACTGCAGAGGTAGGAAGACTGAGGAGTGCAGCTCTAATGCTAATGTTGCACCGGGGTAATCTGCAGCAACACTGAGATGTACCTGTGGAGCTCTAACCTGGCTTATTCAACAGGAGATGAAGAGCCACAGAACTTGGCTTCACATCAGTGCTCTGAGCAGGAACACCCCAAGCCCTGGTTTGTAAAGCTGTGATAGCTGGGCTTCTGCTATGAGCCAGAGCTTGCATCTGAGGAGCAGTCTGGCTGCCTGAAACAGAGGCTTTTCCTTGGCACCTTCCTTTGAACACTCCCTCATGACCATGATTACTTCTTCCTCTCTTCCAGAGCAGCAACTGGAATTTAATCAGAACAGGTATGGCACACTAATTAGGAGACAGTTGGAATTTAGGCTACTGAGGGTCAAGCCGTGTCCAGCACACACCAGACCTAGTTCTGTGTTTTCTTTTCTATTATCTGATCCATCCTAAAAGACCATTACAGCAGCTTGAAACCACCAGAGAACATTAGATTCCAGTCTGTCCTGTTTTCCTCTCCCACTTCCATTACCTACTAACACTTTACAGACCACAAACCACCACATCTTCTTCAAGCAGCCTGTGCTGGTCCTGCACAGAGAGATGGCAGGGAGATGAAGGCACTGCCAGATTCTTCCCAGTCCTCCTCCTGAGGAATGAGGAGGATGTTCCCTGTGGGATTTACCCCCACAGTTTCTTTTTTCCAAACTCCCTTAAAAAAAGCTCTCTCCCATTGGTGTCTCATGTCCTTCTTGACCACGTCACTGCTTGTTGTCCTTTTCCTCCAGTTCACCTGCCTGCAGTACACTCAAAGTTCCCATTTCTCCCACAGGCAGATGAATTCATCCTTGTGGCAAACCCCAGGCAGTTTGTACCTTTTTGGGGTATTTTGTTTATTCCTTTTGGCATCCCTGCATGAACTCATCCTTGGGTTACCCATTCACATGATGAGCTTGATATATAGCAGCGTGGAGAATCGCGTTACTGAAGCCAGGGCCAGCTACAGGGGAGGACCATTAATAGCTGCCCATGTCGAGACAACAGGGCTCCATCTCCTTCTCATGAGTCATTCCAGCTGCTTGAAAATGCTATCTTTGTAGATTCCCTTTTGGTCAGGAAGAGGAGTATGGAGATTGCTTGGGTTCAGCAGGGAAAATATCTCCCCAGTGTGTAGACAAGAGATCTCTTTCAGAGGCATTCTTGAACAAAATACCTACTGGTGCTGTGCATGGCACAAACACAGTCCAGTTCCTGAGGCCAGTGGAGAAAAGACACATATGCTGTCACAGATTAGATATGCAAGGAGCATATGTTTCTGCACAGAATCAGGTTTGCTGGTTGTATCTGGTCACAGGATGGGTCCCTGGCCTATGTAGAGGGAGGGGAGTCTGGAGGTGCACAGGGTCAGAGGATTTACCCTGCTTTGGAGCACTGAATCCCAGACAGGGTGGAATGACAGCAATTAGAGATGGAGATTAACACTGCTAGGTCTGAGGATGTCATTTCAGGGGAGTCATTTCTGATTTACAAGAGAAAATGCAGGTCCACCAGCTCCACAACCTTGCAGAGGTCTGCTTCAGATTTCCTCTCCTGCCATAACTAAACAATACAAGACACATATGTACATGCACACACACACATAGGATTCCAGCACTGCATTTCAAAGAGAAGGTATGTTTTAAATCTCATCCAAGTCCATCTAAAATGTTACCTGTTGTTTGCCTTGCAGTAGAAGTTAAATATTTTCTAGACAGTCAAGTGTTTATTTATTTAGCCAGTTCTCAAACAACAAGCTAAAGTGCATTCTCTTTTCCATTATACTGGTTGATAGATTGGATATCAGGAAAAATTTCTTCCCTGCAAGAGTTATCAGGCATTGGCCCAGGCTTCCCAGGGCAGTGGTGGAGTCACCATCCCTGGAGAGGTTCAGGAAACATTTAGATGTGGTCCTTAGGGCCATGGTTTGGTGGCATGATGGTGATAGGTTGATGGTTGGACTTGATGATCTTAGAGGTCTCTTCCAACCTGAATGATTCTGTGATTCTGTTATTGTCAATTTGCAACCTCAGGTCACTATTCAAAGTGGGCTTTGACTTAGGTTATTCTCCCTTTCTGTTTCCATTGCAGCTACCTGACCAGCTCAGCTGGGAGATGCTGACTCTCCCATAGATAAAAGTTCCAGTGTCTCAGAGCCTGGTAACTGAAGATAACCCTGACTGGACCAGTCCTGTCCTGTCTGTTACTTGCTCTCTCTGCTCCAGTTGCTGCTAAGCAACTAAGGTGCTTCTGTCTACTCATGTAAACCTTTTCTTTCTCCTTGGTTTCAAGGAACTGCCTGCAGCTAAATACAACTCAACATTTTTGACTGTAAACTTATTACAAACAAGAGAAAGACCAAGGGAGAATTTGATGTCCTGTGCAGTGAAAGAAGAGCAATGGTACTGTGTGATGGGGAAAAACCTGAGCCCTGGTGCCTCTTTGTTTGTTTGGTGCTGGAAAGTTAAGCATCTGAATTGCATTTGGCCTGATGAAGTTCATCCTCTGCTAGTTGCAGGCTGCTGGGTGCAACCTTTGTACTGTTAACAGCTGTCTCTGAGAGCGTGTGGAGGATGAGGGGAGAAAGAACTGTGAAAGGACACGTGCCATGCTGAGCTCCAAAAAAGCTGGGGAGGGGAGGTGTGAAGTCCAGGGAGTGGAGAATCCCAGACTGATCCTTTCAGTGCCAGCCCATGGAAAATGATTGGGAAAAATAATCAAGTATTTGTTCACACCTAGAGCATAACAAGGAGAATGAAAGAGCATTGAGTTGTTGAGCAAACTGTGCCCAAACAGACTGACCTCTGGTCCTGGGTATCCAAATGAAATCAGGAGTTACAGACAAATTCACAGGCAGGTGATGTAAGATGCTCCACACTCTGCATGGCTCAAAGCAAAGGTGATAGTAAACATCTGCCTCCAAAAACACATTGTCTTGTGCTTGATTCATTTCACTCTCAGGACATTACAAGGACCTGTTCTGCAAGGTCCTTTGTGAGTCTGGGAAGCTCTAGCTAAAATCACCTCCTGGGTCACAGATCCCTGGGACAATGCTGCTCCTCCCAGGGAATGTGTTTTGACACCACCCAGGAGTCAGCACCAAGAGCCAGGGGAAGGGAAGGAAAGGAAAGGGAAAGAGAAAAGGGGAAAGGAAAAGGGAAAGGAGAATGGAAAGGGAAAAGGGGAAAGGAATAGGGGAAAGGAAAGGGAAAAGGGGAAAGGAAAAGGCAAAGGAGAGTGGAAAGGGAAAAGGGGAAAGGAAAAGGGAAATGAAAGGGAAAAGGGGAAAGGGAAAGGGTTTGCTAAACCAATGAGTTTATTCTGAAGTGTTTCCAAATAGCCACACATCTTTGTTTCAGTGGTGAAAATCCCCTTTAAAAAATGATTTTATTTGATCAGTTAAATGCTACCAATTTCTGGATGCACTAACCACAAATTTGCTAAATTCCTGAGCTGATGAAAGGCTGCCTTGCTCTGACATGAATGGGAGTTTTGTTTGAGGAACAATCGAATAAGGACTTGGCCCAAAGACAGCAAGGAAAACATTTAGATGTTAAATATGTATTCAGAAGACCTTTCTTCAAATCTTTTCTCTTACAGCAACAGGATAGTAATTGTGTTCTCTAGAAGGAACAGCTCAGTAAGACATGCAACAGGTCCCAGGATTTAGCAGAGTGAGCAAGAAACTATGCAAATATTTTAGTTCAGAAATACTTGTAGCTCGTTTTCAAACAATGAAAGCCTCAATTAAAGCCAGATCTCCCTTATTTAAAAATTCCAGGCAGCAACTGAAAGAGAAAGAGAGTGAGTTTCATTTTTTCCCCCCCCCTCCCTCCCAAACATAAAGTCCAAGGTATTTGAGAGTCAAGAATATGGTGCCTAACGTTAAAACTGTGAGAGCTGAGAAGTCTGAAGCTGTGATTCTTATCTCCTGAAGAGTTTTGCAGTCATCAATACCTAAAGTAAGCTGAAGTACAAGAAATAGGTGACCTTAATAGACATAACTCTGTATGGGTTCATTGTACCATGAAATTAAATTTTTAATCTGAATTGATGAACAAAAGTGCTGGTTTGATCCTCCCTGCACACAATAGTTTCAACAGTTTGGTAACTATTTCACTTCCAGAAAGTACCTGCCACAAACAAGAACAGCAATAGAATAATCCACTTTATGGACCAGGAAGAGCCAGAAGGAAAGAGATCCTGGAGACTTGGATTTGTTTTGTTAAGTTGTTGCAAGGTTTAGGATTATTGGGGAGGTAAAATGATGTGCTTTTGCTTCTGGTCATTTGCAACCAGAGGAGTTAATCCCCAAGTCACTAAAATCAGTGGTCAGTGAGTCTTTTGATGGACTTCAGCTGGCTTTGGAAGTCATTCCAGGCTTCTGTCTTTTGCTAGTGGAAGCCATGGGGTTTGTGTACAGCCACATTCACCTCTTGCTCAGAGCTCATCTCATTTCAGCAGGCTTCCCTTAAAAGGGATGCACTTCCTCCAAGTGTGCCTTCCTGCCAGGCTGAATTCAAAGCAGCTAGGTTGTCTAGGAGGGAATAGCTGTTTGTCTTATGACCACCTATCTCAAGAATGCTAATCTAAGTTGTAGAAGCTGAACTGAAGCTATTAGTAGAGGTTCCTTCACCAAAACAAGGGATTCAAAGCCAACTTCTTTTCAACTTTATATGGTTTTAAGTTCCTCAGTATTGAAAATGCTTCCCCTGAGCCCATGCCTTTATTTATGGCTTCATTTTCCCCTCACATTGCTAACAGAGATTTGACAGCTCAAAATAAAGAGGAAATCTCTTCATTGGGATCAAAACCTGCCCTTGGATGTGTTGGTCAGCTGAGGCTGTCAGAATGGCTGGAGGAATTATCTGCTATTATCTGCCGAGTAAACAGGAGCCCAGAGTGAAAACTGATGCCATAGCATTTTGTCTAATGCAAGAGGCATGGCCCTCACTGCCCAGTATTGGAGCCAAATGTTCTGCCATGGCCCTATACAATAGCTCTCTTTGACAATAGCTCAGTATTTGGTGTGTTATGAAATCCAGTCTATTTTGGGAGGGCCCTATTGTTCCCATTTTATATGTGCTGCAGACTTGTGTCTCAGAAAACACAGAACCAGTTGCAGAAGTTGTCCCTGTTGCTGAAAAAGCTAAAGGTTTTGTCCCACTGAGGGTGGAGAAGTGTCCTTGTGCCAACCAGAGCCTGCTTTGGAGACAGCTTGGTCCTGCAGGACTGGAGGTGTTCAAGCAATGTATAGATGTGGTGCTCAGGGACATGGTTCAGTGGCATGGGGGTGATAGGTTGATGGTTGGACTTGATGATCTTAGAGGTTTCTTGCAACCTGAACGATTCTGTGACTCTCTGACTGCATACATGTGGGAGGGATTAGCAGTGAGAGCCACCAGCCAAAGCTGATGTTCACCTGTCACCTTTCCCTACTAATCTCTAGAAGAACCAAAGTCTATCCTGGAGGTATTTCATCTTCCTTGATACTTCTCAGAGGAGTACCTCATTTTGGCACCAGTCCCTGAGGGAGGATATCAACCAGTAAATGTAAATATCAGGCTCTTAGAACTCCTCATGAATTAAGGTGGTTTTGTCCCCAGATTGAAGCTGACTCGTTGCTGCCATTAACCAGGAGGGTTGTTCTCTCTGTTCTGCTCTCTTATGGCCTGGTTCTGCTCTTCCTTCTCTCACAAAAGACAGGGTCATGCCATTAAAATGAATTACAGCTCATGCCATCACAGTGAATAAGGTGCTGCATACAGGAGTCAGAGGAACAAGAGCTGATTGTGCATTCTCCACTCCTCTCTTGCACATGCACTGCTTCACCTCTGCTGTTACCTTCACCATGGAGAGCAGGATCCTTGGTGAGAAGTGGCTGTGATGCCAAAATGAGTGGTTTTGCACACAATAGCTCCCTGGGCTGTTCCCAGTGTGATTCCTCATTGCTGCCTGAGGTCCCTGTCCCTAAGTGTATCCATGCCCCTCTTCATGCCCCAAAATACCTGTGGCTCTTGTCCTGCTCTCCTTCTGTAGACCTATTGCCTGACTCCTCAGCTGTGCTTGGTTCCTGGAGAGACACATCAGCTCCACAGATGACCTCTCACCCTCTCCAAACTGCTGGTTCTAGCTGTTGCATTGCAGTGTTGATTAATTCAATGATCACAAGTAAATCAATGAGCTAATGATGTACTCAGTTGTATGCAAGGTAATCCTAGCCCTGACTTGTTTTAGAGAGAAAACAAAGCAGACAAGGATTTTGGGGGGTTATGAGAAGTAGAGAATGTCAAGAAGAAAAAGGGTGTTTCTCCTGCCTGGTGTTCTCAGTGGGCAGTGATGCCCAGGGGTTGATGGTGGGAACTGAGCTTCATATTTCAGACATTCATTATTATTCTGGCTCCTGATGAGGCACTGGACTAGTTACTTCACTTCTCTGCCTTTATTTCTAAGCCTGTAAGGAAAGAGACATTAATATTCAACTCTAGAAGATCATCATGAGAAGCTGGAGATTTATTTGAGCCCATAAAGATGAATAAAAGAAAAGGAAAAATGCCTCATTGACTCCTTTCTTTAGCTGCCTTTGATTTTGTCTTGGTTTTATATGTTTCTGTGTAATTCCTGACTTTTCAAAGTTCCCTGTGCAGATGTCCTTTCCAGAGCTGAGGACTTAGAGTCAGAAGGAGAAGTGGACTGAGGCTGGCAGACTCAGAAGGGCTTTTAAGCTTAGTCATGGCTCCACAGAAGAAAAACTTTCCATTATTTTAGGCTTGAACTCTTTGCTTTTGTTCACAGTTCCAGAAGTTGACAGCAGAGCTGGGAGCAGCCTGAACCCCAAGACTTCCCCAGCCCCTGGAAGCTGCAGTTGTGCATCCTCATGCAATTGTGCTCAAGTTTGACCAGTCAGCCTTTCTCTGCTGAGATCAATCTGAGTAGACTTAGAGCTATCAAACCTCATTAAATATGTAGTGATGTTTATTGTATGTCTATTTTTTTTCTTTCCCCCCCTCTTCCCTCCCTCACTTCAAATGATTCCAAGTTGGTGCCTTGAATTCAGAACAGCAAATGAGAGTGGACAAGGAGCTTGTAGACAAATAATGTTGGTGCCTGTTTCATCCTTCCCTTTTAGAAGGCAGAATAAGTGACAGGTAGCACCAAAATTACTTCATTCTTATAGCAACAGAAATTTCTGAAGGTTTCTACCCTCCCCTGGAAGCATCCTGGGAGCAGTAATGGAAAGTGGGGACACACACTGAGGAGAGTGGAGGGAGAGCATATGGAAAGAACTATTTGTTATGAAATGCCTATGTCTAAGCTCAGCACAGGTGAAAGGAGCTGGATTTGACAGCTCATGGGAAGCACAATAAGTTCCCACATGCAAGCCAGCATGATAGTAGCAGAACACAGGAGGGAACATCCCCTGGCTCATCTGCTTCTTTCCAGCCCTGCTCGTGGGGGATGATGCATTTCAGGTTCTGTGTTTTAGCTTCCTCATGGGCTCTGAGCACGACTACTAAGTGATTGCAGGGCTGAGAGCAGTTTGATGGGCCTGTGTTGACATGTATGGGTTTGCACATGTGGTCCACCTTTGTTCTTCAGTGATCTACTCCATCTTTAAAAGACATGGTTAGTGCTTGGACTCGTTGTGGGCTAGCTGCTTACCTGGTATGAATCAGAGGCATTCTGCTGGAGGAAAACTGAGCTGCACAAGTTTGTGCTGGCTGAGGATCAAGACCACAGAACTCTATGTATGTATGTTATCTGGTTTGTAAAATTCTACAAGAGATGGTTTGCTTTGGAAGCTCACCAACCTTCCCTCCTAAGTGTGGATTGCTTCCACGTGCCAACGCTTTCCTAGATGAAGGCCCATGCAGTCCCCTCCCAGCAAATGTTTAAATCCTCTATTGACTGGAGTGGTGTAGCCCTAGTGATTTAAAATAGAGCTGCAATCTGCAACATCAGAGCATTTTATGCCCATGCTTTACTCTGAAAGCAAAGTCTTTTTCTTTCCTTGACTAAGGCCTCCCAACACAGCTTGTAAAAGCCAAGAAGACATAGCCTGAAGGGCCCCTGCCTTATATCTAATCATGGGAACTATCTCTTAGTATTGATATTGCCTTATTAAAGCAATTAGCCAAGCATTTCAGAAGCTTGTTAATGTTTCTAGAGTGACTTCTAATGAGGGATAATGATAACAAGCATGGAAGGTCTCTGGTGAACTTTAGATAATGATGTAAATCTGAGAAAGGTCAGTGGTATTCATGGATTCAATGATGGCCATTCCATTTCCCTTCATTACCTAGTTCAGCTTTTATCTTCTCTTTCCAAGCCATTTACATCTGCAAGAACACATTCCTTATCCAATCTGGAACCCTAGCACTTGGTAACAAATGGACTTAGCTATGAAGTAAAGGATTCTGAGCCTTAGCATGTAATGAGCTTAAGTCTAGACAACAACAAACCAATTAGCAGAAGGAAAGCAGATACAACAGGAGACCCTAGGACTGTGACAGTGGTTTACATTTACACAGCAAAACATTTCCTCAAAGGATCCCAAAACAGGAGCCTGGATATCACAAGGAGAGTTGTGTAGCTGTGGAAAGAATAATGCCAGGGGAAATGAAGTCAAACAGAAAGAAATGGAAAGATCCTGGAAGGAAGCAAGAAGTGGAGCTTCTTTGCCAGAACTGGAACTGGACAGAAGAGTCCAGGTGTGCCAGCAAGGTCTAGAGCTGTAGGAACTGGTTGTGTTGGTGTGAAATAGGCATTTGCTAGCATAGAAATATCAAATATGTGCACCCCAGCCCCACTAACATGTCTGTACTGATGAACTCTAAATTATCCCAGTCCTTGGTCAGGGGCTGTGGGCCTGATCCACAGAGCAGGATGGCAAAGCAGCCCTGAAAAAAGGGGAACAAAATTCTGGCAGGGAGCTTGAGGAGGCTTCAGGGGTCAGACTGGACACTGCTTCAGTGTAGGCTGTCACATGAGGTTCTGGCTAAAGGTCCCAGGCAGTCTTTTAAGGCTGTAGCAAGAGGAAGGCTATTTCCACCCTTCCACCAAGTCATCACAGGAATTAGCACTGATAATGTACATTATTCTGATATGAACATTGGGGGTTTTTGAAGAGCCACAGAAGTAGTCTGAGGGGTAAAGGCAGTGTGTCTCAGTGCCAGACTGAAAGAGCTGTCTATTTAGGAAAGAGAATAGCAAGAGATGACTTGATTACTCCATGCTGGCAGTTCACTGGTACATTCATGAGAAGAAAATGCTAGATACAGAAAGGCCAGTTAATCTATTAGAGATAAACATAAAAGCCTGTTACCAAGCCAGGCAAATTCAACATGGAAACAAAGGGCACACTTCTCTTTTCCTTATTTCTTTTAAGGTAAGCATGACCAGCTAGGGCAAGAACCTTGTTAGGAGGTCAATAAAGTGCTTCTTGCAGTTGGTCAGGGATCTAAGATCATCAGGAGGTGTTACTGGCCTTGCCCAGCCTTACCTGTGGCTTCCCTCCACCCCTCTCTGCACCCTGCTGCCCCTTGTCCCACAGCTCTATTTAAACTCCAATACAGTGCCCTCAGAGTTCACCTAGGCTTTGCTGTGAGGAGATGTCCTGCTGGTCCTGGACTTCCCAAATTGCTCCTGGACCCTCTGCACCATCTCACCTTCCCCAGAGGATCACTGGAGGATGAGCTTTGTCCCTGCTGGTGAGGCTGCCCTTGCTTCTCCCTCTGCCTTAGTTTACCTGTCTGTTCAGCAGCCCCAGCTATGCTTCTGTTCCTGACCTGATAGGTGCTGGGATGAGGATTAATCATTAACACTGGGATTTGTAAGTCTGAGCTGACCCTACAGAGCTTAGAGAGTTCTTCCAGGCTTGTCCAGAAATCAAAGGAGGCAGAAAGTAATTGTAAATCATTTTCAGGAAGTAGTTTTATGCTTTGGGGGGAAAGAAATCTATCAGGGAAAGGTATGAAACAGAATGCTTCCCATTCACACACTCTTGGCTAGCATTTTGAGCCTGTAGATAGCATTTTGATTATTACTGCAAATATTTGCCCTCTGTTTATTATTCTGTGTCCCTTTAAGATCAAAAAGGAAGGGAAGGAGGAATGACCAGTGAGAAGGGCAGACAGGGATTATTAAATAAGTAAATAAGAGGCCAGTCATCACATTAATCACTCCAGTCTCCACTCTGTAAAGATCCCCATGCTGGTGAACCCCTTTCCCTGAGCACAAGGTCACTGGAGTTGAGAGGGCTCATGCCTGGATGTGTTTGCACTCCAGCAGGAGCTGCTGCAGACTTGGGACCAGGCTCTTCATCTGCATCTCACACTCCTGCATCTGTCTCTGCTTCTTAGGCTGCCAGCTCCTATGTGTTTGGGTAGCACTGAGCATGGTAGCTGACTTGACTCAGTTTCAAAACAACTGATAAGTGCAGTGAGAGAGAGAGGGAAGGGTACTTTGGGAAACAACTGATATTGCTGTGTGCTCAAGCTGAGCCAAGCCTTGGGATTCACCTAGAAAATGAGAAAGTTCATGCACTGAGAAGAAAGCTTGAAGGGGAGATGCAGAAATGGAGTGACTTGGCCAAGGATGTGTTTGGTCAAGGCAGGATAAACCATTTGCTCAAGGCCAGCCTGAGGAAGCTCTGCTCCTTGGGCTGCTGCACTTCTCCAGGTATATAATTGTCCATGATCATCTTCTTCCCCCAGCCCTGCCTTCCTCTGAAATTTCTTTCTTGGCTTATTAATTTGAATTTATCATAAGCAGAGTTTGCCTGAATATGTGTCCTCTTTGTGCTCTGCAACTTTAGCATGTCAGAAGTTCTTATTTAAAGAAAACCAACCCTTCCTCCCAAATCAGCACCAAAAACCCCTAGAACCCACAGAGCTTTGCCATAGAGCAACCCTTCTCTTCTCCACAACTTTCCAAAGAATGTTTGAAGAATAAGAGTTGCTTCATGGTTTGGGTGAAATTATGGATCTTTATTAGGTTTCTCCTCTCAGGAACCAATTTCTTAGACACAAGAATGTTGTGTTGTGCTACCTCCTCCTTTTGGCCTGAGAATTTACAGTTCACAGGCTGCAGCAGTGCATAAATCCAGGTTTATTTCTCAATGTATTCACCTGCAACTCTAAGTGGATTCAATCTTTTTTTATGCTTTTTTTTTAAGGGGACCAGCACTGCATTTTCAAATAGAAGCACTGCAAATAATCACAGTTGTTGGGCAGACAAATTAGAGGTGGCTGTAGACGTGCAGTTGCTTTCCTATGCAAACTCTTCTGCTGGCTGAGTTTTCAATGGCCATTTTCTTCCTTTTCCCGTGCAAAATTTACCTTTAATGACCCTCTTTCCCCTTAATAAACCAGGATTGATTAGAATTTGCCTTTAAGAGATGAAAGGACTCTGCAATTATCTGCTTGTATATGCCCTTCAGTAAACTACCTTGTCTCCCCCTTTCCACCTCCCCTTCTTAAGAAGACTTTCCCAGGTCCCTCTTGGCTGCGGTTGAACGATGTTGGCTCGTGTCCATGCTGCAACAAAGACCTGGCATTCCAGCTGTCTGCTTCTAATCTCCAGTGTCAGCTCTTGTTAATGTTTCAGCATGAAATCAGAGGGGGCAAAGCTGCATGGAATATTAAAACCATGATCAGAATTCCACTGAAATGCTGATAGTCTGCGAGCACCATTAGGAGGGCTGGCAAATCACTGCCTCGCATGAAATAAAGAGAAAAGATTTCCATGGCTGGGGGAAGTCCAATCAGTGAATCAGGGAGCTAAATTAGCATTTTTTCAATTGGAGATCGAAGTTGATTTATTGTTCTACACAACATTAATGTAACTGTGTGCTTGACCTGTGAAGGCAGCTAATTTTTCATTTCAATGGCTCCTTTCTTGGATGCGAAAAGGTTGTAATCATATTTCAACTTTGCAGAAGTGAGCAGGGAAGTACTGGACTGTTTCAAAATTGTCTTAAGGAGTCTCTCTTCCCTTCCTCTCTCCCTTCCCCCCTGATGACTAGTGGTCAAGGGCAAGCAGTTAAGGAAAAAAAAAAAAGCTGTCTCAAGTAATAAGCTTAATTGTCATTTGACTTGAGCTATTTTACACCACTTTGCCCATGGAGAAAAGCATTGGAGTGGGTGTGTATTTCACACCCCCAAGCCCTGCAAGGGAGTTGAGTGTACAAGGAGGATCTGTCCCATTAATAATTTCAGGGTTTGCCAAAAGAAGAAGAAAAGGGGAGTGTGTTATTCTTCCTGGTTTATTTTTCCCACTGTCCTGAGCAAACAGTTGCTGGCTATGACTGTAGATATCTTGTATTTTCTGTAGCTTTCGGGACAAAAACAACACAAACCCAAAAAAAGCTCCAAGTTTAGTGGCAGCAGGTTGAATTAAAGACTGAGAAATGCAGGCTAAGGCAAAGCTCAGTGCAGAAAGAGCAGAGCAGAAATTCCTGATGGTTTTAGTAGACTTTGTGAGGTACGAGACAAGTAGAAGAAGAGCTGGAGTTTTCCAGTGAAGTTTGCTTTGCAAATGAAAGTGATGACTTGCTGGAAGTGAAGCTGCCTGTGAGAAAGTGCTGCTGCTGAGGCTGAAAAAAGGCATAGCTGTCCAAGAGAAGGTCTGCTTTCCTGGTCTGAAAGGCCACTCCATTTTGCAAATATCATACATAGGCTGAAAAGTGAGGAATGGTTTTTGCAAAGGGCAGAAATCCAATCTGTGTGCCAAACCTGCTGAGGTTGAGCCTTTCTTCTTGCTTCAGGAGGATGAGGAGGTGGAGATTTGCAACCTCCAATACTGGCAGGATGGGAACCCATTTCCCACCTGACTCCAGGATGTGTCCTGTAAAATGTGACTACTTTAAACTCAGCCACTTCCAACTGTTGCTGCCTGGTAGTCCAGCATCCCAACCTGGGAAAAAAACCTTTTGTACCAATTGCCATTCTCCAGATGACAATAGGGAGCAACCCAATGCCTCCTCCCTAACAAAGTGAAGATAATATACATTTCCAATTAGTGCTGCCCATTCTAGTCATGTTCTCTTTTTACTCCCTAACTATCTTTGTTTTGCTTAAAAAAAGCAGCTCGGTCATTAATGAAATCCTACAGTTCTGCTAATCCTAGCTACAATGCAGCTTTTCTCTAGCAAGCTATCCCTGACATAAAACTACAGTTCCCCAAGCTCCCCACCACATCGAGATGCCTTGTCATTTGCCTTTCATTACATACCTGATGTAGCACAGTAGCAGGCAAATGTCCCTGGCAGGCAAAGCAAAGTATTTAATTGTATTAGTTTCCGCTTGCTCCGCCTTAGGAATGGAGTTTTTTTCTTCTTGGGAGGGAAAGAAACAACAAAATAGACTGTATCATGGAAATTTATCCTTTCTGGCTGGACATAAATGTAATTATACTTAAATTCTCCAAGCAATCTTGCAACCCCTCCCTCCCCAGCAACACTGTATTGCCAGTGCCATATGAAATGCCTCTCTCCGTAGAGGCAAACAATGAGGCATTCATCAAAGGGAACTAGTGATTAGATGTTTTTCATTTTCAGAACTTTAAGAGATAAAGAGGGGCCCTGTTTCCTTCATTTGATGTCCAGTACTGCTGGGATTCAATTAATCTCTTCTGATAAACACTGGAGTTCAGCAATATTATTTGGGAAGAAAGAGTGTCACACAGAATGTTGACTTCGACTCCTCCGAACATGGGTGCTGCTTTTCAGTCAAGAAATCTATTCCAGAAGGCCTGGATGACCATGGGGCCTGGAACAGGGCTAGGAAGCTGGACAGATTTTCCACCAAACAGTCTTTTTTTCCCCCTCCAGTATTTCCCTTCATAAAGTTCATTGGATGGAATAAGGAGCAAAGCATGAAAACTCTAGCTTGTGTTTTAGGAGATGTGAATTCTCAGAATGATTGAGTCTTTTGGTGTGTTTGTGCCTGGTTCTGTTGAAGGAAATTAGTCACCTTTTTCTTCATCAGGGTGTTCAAGCAAGTGGTGAACCTGCTCTGCCAGGGGGGTTGGACTAGATGATCTCCAGAGGTCCCTTCCTGCCCCTAAGATTCTGTGTTTCTGTGTTGAGGAAAGGATTTTTTAGACTCTTTGGAAGTGCTCAGGTACTGTGGGGTTAAGCAGCACAGAGATCTCTCTAGATAAAAGCAGGTTCTCTCTTTAATTTCTCCAGTCTTCATCTGAATAAGCAGAACTGCAAGCAGAAGGAGCAATCCCTGGCTGGCAGCTCTATGGACCTATGAAAAATGAGTTGCTGCTTTCAGAGGCTGGGCTGTGTGTCTGTGTTCCAAAAGCTGGCTCTGCAATTGGTAATAATTTACCCATCTATTCCCATTGACAATTTTATTAATAAGATCAATGGCTGAACAGGCCTCAAACAACTGAGCATGCATCTTGTCATTGCTAGAGGAAATGAGGGATATTGATGGAGCAGGGTGGTGGAGGCTTGTGCTGCTGCTACTGGGTGGTGTATTACTGGTGGGTGGGCCAAGAAAATAGGTCAGATTTGATCAATAGACCTGCTTCCATGAGGACTGCAACTACTTATATAAATGAACCAGCTCAACTGAAAAAAAAACCAAACCCAACAAATAAATTAGGTAACTCTCAGGCCCAATTTGCACTTTATCTAAGGAAGGGTTGCTGGCAGCAATGCTGGACTTGTGTGAGAGATATGAGGAAGCTCAGTGAGGTCACCTCTGGACTATTGTGTCCAGTTCTGGGCTCCCCTGTTCAGGAAGGATAGCCAACTTCTGGAGAGGGTCCAGAAAAGGGCTACAGAAATGATTAGGGGACTTGAACATCTCTTAACATTTCATCTGAGGGGGAGCTTATCAATGCTTATCAGCACTTCATGGGTGGGGGTCAGGAGGATGGGGCCAGGCTACTGGCAGTGGTGCCCAGGGACAGGACAAGAGGGAACAGGCACAAACTGGAACAGAGGAAGTTCTATCTCAACATAAGGAGGAACTTTTTTCCTTTGTGGGTGGTAGAGCACTGGCCCAGCCTGCCCAGAGAGGTGGTGGAGTCTCCATCTCTGGACACCACCCTGTGCAATCTGCTGTAGGTGACCCTGTTGTGCCAGGTGGGCTGGACTAGGTGATCTCCAGAGGTCCCTTTCAACCCCTAACTTGCTGTGTGATTCTGTGAAGGCAATGCCCATCAGAGGTTCCTCTTGACTGCTACCATGGCTTACTCAGGTGAATATTTCAAGGTCTGTCCATACTTCTGTGAAGGGCTGAGCCCCTCAGCTGGTGTAGCCCTCTGGGGTCATTTACCAGGTGAAGCCCAGCCCAGTACGATCCCAAACTTGTAACATCATGCATGGATTTTAATGAATCTGCCTTAAATGACCACAACCCCTTTTGGCTCCATTTGTGCTCTGTACCATGATCACATTTCACTGCTAGAATTTATCATCTCTCTTTTCTTGTGATTATTCTGCACTACTTTGTATGTTTTGCTCTAGAAGGAGCAGCCATTTATTGAGGGTAGCACATGCTGCACTGCTGAGTCAAAAGACTGAACAAATGGTGTTCATAAAGCCTTGGTCCTCCTCCCTTTTACCTCTTTTGTGTATCTGCCACTGGTTTTACTAGACAGGAATCAGATACTGATTAAATATGAGTTTACCACTAAGGACAAGATAGGGGTTTATGGTCAAATGCTGCAGTCAGTTTCCAGAATACCACAGAAATATCAAGGGACAAGTGACAGCTGTACCTCTGAAATGAGAAGTGGTTTTGGCACAGATCTTCATCCTTGTATTTTAAGGATGCAACAGCTCCTTTGTAGTCTTTAGGATTGATGTTAGGCTTGTTGAGGTCAATAGGAATCTTTTAAGTGATTTCAAGGGCTTCGGATCAAGCCTAAAGCCAAACTGCTCATAAAAAGTCAGAAGGAGACATAGATTTGGAGAGGGACAAGGAGGTCATTCAGTTAAAAAAGTGCATTTTCTGAGTTTCTGCTGGTTTTATCAGGTGCTTTCTGAATGCAGCTCAGCTTGTATTATCTGTAAGATTTTATGTCACTGCAGTATCTCAAGCTGCACTGATAACAGGATCTCACAATGTATTCTTAACACAAAACATGTAGAGAGTTTGGGAAGGTTTAGTCTCTGGATTAACTGAGTGGAAAATGTCTTTCATTGTAGCTACAGATGGCCCACAGCACAGGAGAGGAACATAGAGGAAAAAAAAATCAGAACCTTGTTGTCTTTGCAACTTCATTAGGTTTTCCAAAACTCTGAGCATGGTTGTTCACAAAATGGGATGGAAAATGCTTAGTTTTCATTGTTCCTCATTCTTTTTCATCTCCTTACTGTTCTCCCTAACAAAACCCCCATCATTTAATGCATTTCTCATTATAAAAATAGGGATGTAGGAAAAAAAGTCCAAGCCCTTTGTAGTTTTTACTCCATAAGAGAAGCTAGTACTGGAAGAAAACTTAACAAATCACCTTGCAAAGACCATGGCAATGTTATCCACACACTTCTGAATTTCAAGCAGTGGAAAGTAGCACTTTGATGATATTTGAGTTTGGATTTCTGTGGGGTTTCTCCATGAAGTTTCTCCCTGTGAGGAGTTTGATTCCTGAGCTGCTGGGGTGAGTTGCTGCCTGTCTGGTGTCCTGGGAATTCACACTCCTCTCTGACGAGTCATGCTTCATGGTGACTATCACCAACATCAGAACAGCAATCTTTTTGCTGACTGGATAGCTAATCCAATGGAGACTGGAGAGAGAGGTGGGTGGCAGGGTGGGCAGAGAGAAAGCATAGCTGTGCTAATGTCTCTTAGCTGGGAACAGGATATTTTCCTGTGTAAAGATGAAGTTATCAAATTAAAGCCTAGTGCCATGATCAAGAAACTCAGTTCTCCATATGCTATAATTGCCAGTCTGGGCCAAATTTACCCTTGGTAGAAAGCCATCTGTGGGTATAATTCTGCCCAGGATAAAGTGGGACCCTTGGTACTAAGGAGACCACCACCACTGATGAAGATATCTGTATGCAAACACCATTCTTGGGGTTGTGAGCCATATTACTAAGATGTCTGGGGTGATTTCCATTTAATTTCTCCAACCTTTACAGTAGAAGGGTCATAGCTCCATGACAGAATATTTACCAGTGAGAGGACATCTCTGCTTTGTGGGAAAATGAAAAGCCAGACCAGCCCAGCAGTTGCAAAAGAAATCTGTAGGCTGCACCTGTAGCACATTAATAACATGACTAGTGACCTTTCTGAAGACAAGAAATGCATAGAATTGATTGTCCAACCCAGGAGCTGTGCAGAACTAGAGGGAGGTTATTTTCAGACCAATCTTTGTTGGAGTCACATCTTTGGCCAGGGCAAACTCAGAGTGGGTACAATTTAGTCTGGTTAAATCCAAATACAGCTGAGTGCTCAGAACAATGCCTTGGTCTGGCTGCTGGTGGCCATGCTTGAGCTTGTACATGACAAAGAGTTTCTCCTAAAGAAAAGTTTAAAGTCTCTGTTATTTTTAAAGCTGTTTCACTGCTGTGAAAACCCAGAGGTCTCTCATCTAAGGCAACCTGCTGGGCTAGCTTTACTGGTGGGGTTCTCCAGCCTGGGAGTGTTCTCAGCAGCTCTGCAGGGTCATAACTGGAAAGCAGAGAGGGTTCCCTGGGTTATGTCACATCTAGCTGTTTCTACAAAACTCTGTTTTTCCTGACAGCCTCCATCTCTCTTAGTAAATACCTGCCTCTGCTGTGACTTGTGGCTCCCTGAAGACAAATGGGACAGAGAGAGAGACAATGTGATTTGCTGCAGGCCAAGGAAGAGATAGAGGAAGTGTCACACTTCTGACTTCTCTCTCACAACTGCAGCAATGTCCTTCTGTAAATTCAAAGGTAGTGACAGATCCTCCAGACCCTCTCTGTGTGTCCAAGTGCCTTAAAACTTGAGAACCCAACCAGATGATAATGTCTGTGTGGCATGAGATTTAGATGGGGTCACTTGCTCTAAATTTCCCTGAACATATTGCTTTATCTACCCAGGACTATAAAGCTCTCTTGCCACAGGCTAACCAGGAATAAGTTAGGGAGCAACCAAGTGGCCTGAAACCTAGCAGGTAATTTGCAAGTTGGATTTCCTGCATGAGGGTAGGTAATTGTCTGGTACCCAGGAGTGGGGTGGATGTCTGCTTCCTGCATGTATCCAAGCAGTAATATACAGAATCCATTAGAGAGATGCCTAATCATCTTAACCTGTCAGATCCAAACCACCCTCTTTTAAGAGCCAATTTGTTTCCCTGCCAGATCGATGTCCTTATCTGTAATTGCTCAGGCCATGAATGGCACCCAATAACCAGTTAAGATGCAGTTCCATTCCATGGCAGGGTGGGGAGCAGGGAAATGTCTTAATTTAAACATTTATTGTACAACTGTGAAAATGTCCTAAGTGAAATTAATTGAAGCTCAGGGAGAATAACTTATAAATCACCTTGGCTGGCTTGCATAAAATGATACAGGGATATGCTGAATCCTTATCACAGAGCCCTGCAGAGCTGGAGGGAAGCTTTAACTCTAAGGTTACTGCTGTTATTCTGCCTCCAAGAAGGAAGAAATCTGACTCCTACAGGTGATGGGATAAAGAAAGGACTGATCTAATTAATAATCCATCAATTTTTTTTCCTGGTGCTTTGCACTTCTTTCTGCAATGGATTGTGCTAGACAATTTGAATGTAGTGTTAATGCTGGCAGCCATTCATCCCTTCTACTTCAGCAGCACTTTCAAGAGGGGTAATAATCTCGTCAGACTGTGCTTTTCACAGCACAAATATCACCAGAAAATGGGAAAAACAACCCTAGTGACATTAGCAGAAGAGGATATAAACAATACTGGCTGAAGTGCAAGATGGAAATGAGGCAGGCTAATGGGGAATTGGAAGAGCACATAAAGACACAAGCAACTTGCAGGGAATTTATTGATTGGCAGAGGGACTGCAAAGGAAATACTTGTTACACTTGAGGAAGGAGAGAAGAACACTTAAGGAAAATAACAATATTGCAGGCAAATAAAAGCCATACCTACCTATTAAGTCTCCTGACAGCAGGCAGGAGGGGAAGACGCAATGCAGTGACAGAGAAGGCAGCAGAGAGAAGAGGGGTGGAGGTTTGAGGTGGACTGCATCTGTTAGTTTGCTTCTGTGCAGCATGGAGGCCTGGTTTATGGCTCCTGCTTTCTGCCACATCATGAAGAGTGGAAAGGCAAGAAGCTCCAGGGGTCAAGAAGTGCATACCTGTGATTTGTGAAAGGCATGAGTGAGCTATTGACCAAAAGAGAAAAGTAATAATCCTGCTCAAATCAGATGCTCTGTAGGAAGTCTGCAAAGGTTGCCCCTTTGGAAATGTTCATCCTGCATATTGCAAATCAGCAAGGCTTAATTAAGTGCTGGGCAGGCTGAATGAAGAGATTATTTAACATACAAGCTGGTAACACCTATTTGATATGATACTGATGAACCGGTGCAGGTCCTGGAGAAGAAATTCACATCTCTAGAACAGGCACTTGGGAACAGGTCAAGAAACTAGTGAATAAAGGAGAACTGGCTGACATAATTTACACAGACATGCAGAAAGCTTTTGGACAAAGTCCCTAACAAGAGGCTACTAAGGAAGCCAAGTACCCAAAGGCTGACTGGTAAAGCACTGCTGTGGATTAGATGTGAGTAAAAGCCCCCCCAAAACCTCCTCCCCCCCTTACAAACACCCTGAGATGGGGAAGCAAATACTCTTTTGAATGTGGCAACAAAATCAATGCTGTGCCTGGGGTTTTGTAGTTGCTTAAATTGAGTTGGGAAAGTGAAAAGTAAGGCAGGAAAAACTGATTTGGGCTAAGCTGGAGGTGGCTGAATGGTTTTAATGGAACCCTACATAGGAGAAGGGAAACCTGAGGGGTGGGAATTCCTAGCTGGCTGCTCCAAAGGCCTCTTCAAAAGAGTGTTTGGACAGCCCATATCTAAGTTATCACTGAAGGGGGGGAAAAAAGAGGTCTGTAAATGAACAGTTCAATGCTATCACTGTTCAGGCTACAGCAGTGGCTAAGAAAAACACCAGTGAAGTAGTAGGGGAAAAAAAACCAACCAACTAGTGGGGAACTTGATATTGAAAATATAAAGATATTCTACCAGTGTCCCATGATACTGGTCACTCCTCCACAAGTAGGATGCAGAATAAATAGAAACAGCTGGGAGAGGGACAACAGGCATAATTGGAGGCCTGCAGAAGTTCTCAAAAGAATAATTTCTTGAAAGAGATTGTTCAGAGGAGAGAACATAGGAATAAACAAGAAAAGGAGCTGAGAAGGTGAATTGCAGCACATTCAGAATAGTTAAAAAGAGCTGGGTTTTGTACAGTTGACAAAAACCTGTGGAGTGCTTTGTCTCTTGACATGGCTGAGGCCAGGAATCTGGTGGGGTTGAAAAATTCATTGAACATTTGTACAGTGAATGGAAACATCTGCAGTGAAATGGCTGGGATGCTATTCTTAGAAAAGCACCAGCACCAAGCCTCCTTCTTTGGGGCACAGTTTAAATAGTGACTAAGGAAAGGAGCAGGAAGAAAACTCCCTCATTAAGGTTTTCCATTGTGATCCAGGAAGAGATATGGACTTTCTGCTGAAAAATGGGGCTGGCAGCATTGAGATCACTGTAATAGGTTAGCCATTGGACTGAAAAAATAGGGCAACACCCAGCTTTTCTGATGGCATATTGTCAAGTTGTCCACATGTGTGTGAAAGGAAGGGTCCTTAGGAGGGAGTTGAAAGTTCTCCTCCTTGCAATATGGCATCATCTGTGCACATCTGCACTCCAATGCTTCAGGCAGCAATTGAACAAGTTTATAACACTCAATGAAAATGTACTGCACAGGTACAGTTAAGTGCCAGCAATGAATGACAGAGTGAGGGGAGATTAGTTGTGGTTATTCTTAACATGGGGGCATGAGACTCCTCCACAAGCCTCAAATTATTTGCCCAGTTGAGAAAAGACTGAAAATATTTATTTATTATTATTATTATTATTGTTTTTAATGAGCAGATAAGTAGCATTTGTCCAGTTTGAGAAGAAGCCCACCCTCAGCTGAGGGGAAGGGTAGGGGGGGTGCAGGGGATGCTCAGGGGGTGCAGTGCTCAGGGCTATCTGCTGCATGTGCCCTGACCACCTCCTCAGCAGTCCCTTGACCCTGCTGGGTGCCTCCTCCCAGGGCAGGAGCCCAGCCCAGATTTACTCAGTGCCCCTAGAACACTTCACAAAAGTCTCAAAGAAACCTGGGGATTCCAAAATTCAAGAGGCAAAAAAATTCATTCCCAAGAAAGAAAAACAAGCAGGACAAACCAGCCAAGCCCCAAACCAGGACTTTAAGATGAGCTGAAACTTGGGGACACAGGCAGTACATTTGACAGCTTCTTGCCTCCTCCTCCTGGTGTGATTTACTTTGAACTTTTCATTCCAAACAATGCCCAGACTGTACTCAGGTAGGGCTTTTATGACCAAGGTTTGTCATTTTCTTGCAAACTGCTGCCACAGAGCAGGACACTAACAGTCCTGCCCACCTTTCCCTGCTGAAAAACTGCTACTAACTCCCTGGAAATGTACATGCAGGGAAGCAGAATCAGACTGCCATACAAAAAGCAGCCACAAGATGCAAAAACAAAGCATGAAAAGCATCATATGAGAGCAGGAAATGTCTAGGGCAAACCAGTTTTGCTCAATTCTTCAATGCAAGTGGAAAGGATTGGGGTAAAATATGCATGTCTGGGTATATATACACAGGGACTTCTTTTTTCTGTTGTGAAATCCAGATGAATGCAACAGGAAAATAAAATGCTGAGCCACCACACAAACCTCTTGTCTTTCTTTTCTGTGTCAACTCATCCTGGCAGAGAATAGCATTTCATTTCCTACTGTTGAGGCAGCAGCAACTAAAGGGAATGTTCCTATGTGTGGGGAGGCATTTGTCCCTGGAAAAATAACATCTCTCCTTCTATTAACGTTTTAATTAATCCCTTTTAGTTATGAAATGTAACTTTACATTACATAAAAAAAAAATTACATGCAGTCTCTTAATCTGCTAATCCTTTCTCCAGACAAGCTGGTTCTTTTTAAATCAACTGCCATTTTATCAACCCAATGGAGCAGAGATCCGGACTCAACTCTATTCAACAATACATTCTTTTCATGAGAGACTGGCCTAGCTAATATGACACCACAAAGGGCTTGAGGAATTCCAAATACCCAGCTCTTTGGATTAAAAGCATAATAATCCCATGCAGTTTTTTGTTCAGAATTGATAGAATGGTTGTATAGTGAGTCACACTTGTTTGAACTTATCAAAGTAACAATATATCAAGCATTTCCTAGGATGATATTTTATTTTCTCAGGTTGATTCAACTTCTTTCAAGTCTTTTTTTTTTTTTCTTTTCCTTTTTAAAGTGTGCATTTCTGACTGCCAAAAGCCCCTGCAGTTAAACAATTAAAACACATAATTAAGCACAGAATCTGATGGCTGTTGTTTCATGACCAAATTTCTGTATGGTTTTTATAGAGATATAGGCATTATTTTTTAGCAAAACAGTAAGGGTGTACAGCAGAGGACACTGTGCACAGAGGAAAGGTGATTTATAATCTTTGAGTCCTTCCCCTAGCCACTGGCATGACTTTATTTCCAGGCTGTATCCTGGAGCCACAGCAGGACAGTTTCTGTGTCTCAACAAGTCCACTGGGAGATAGAAAACAAGGCTGCTAGAATTAGTGGCCCAGTAGCTTTAATGGAATCACAGAATTACTAAGGTTGGAAGAGATCTCTAAGGTCATCAACTCCATCTAGCAACCTGTCACCCCCATGCCACTAAACCATGGCCCTAAGCACCACATCTAGATGGTTTTGAACCCCTCCAGGGATGGTGACTCCACCACTGCCCTGGGCAGCCTGGGCCAATGCTTAACCACTCTTTCAAGGAAGAAATTGTTCCTCATATCCAATCTAACCCTCCCCTGGTGCAACTTGAGGCCATTTCTTGTCCTCTCACTGGTAACCCTGGAGAAGAACTACTTTCAGGTAGTTGTAGAGAGACATAAAGTCTCTCCTGACCCTCCTCTTCCTCAGCCTGACCAACCCCAGTTCCCTCAGCTGCTCCTCATAAGACCTCTTCATGTGTGAAGCTCCAGCTTTTGGAAGGGTATGGAGGAGTGGTGCAACTAGAGCTGTTGCTACCTGCCCTGACCCAAGAGCTGCTTCTGCAGCAGTGAATCCCCATGCAGCCTTGGGAAGAGCCCAGGCTCCTGCAGCAGTTGTGCTCAGCCAGGCTTGGTGTGCTTCCCATCTCCCACCAATGCTGTCCTGCACTCAGCTGGTGTGAGCCTAGCCCACATGCCTCACCAGTCCCTCCCACTTTGCACTGGATTAAGAGAGAGGAGACTGAGGCCCAACCTTTTCTTTCAGCTGGGTTTTTATAAGCTTATTAAAAATGCTATCGGTTGCAATTACAAGAGAGAGCCTCCTCAAAGTGAGCAGAGAGATTTGCTGCTGTTGAACAGCTCTTGTTGGAGGAATGGGTGGTAGGATTGCTCCTGTGGATTCTGCTAGCATCAACAGGACTGTAAGCAAATCCCATGCCTGTGAGCTAGGAGTTAGGGGCCTGGAGCACTGTGTAAGGACCTGCACATCAGTTAGCATGGGAAGAGCACTCTACAACTGGAAATAGTTGATGGATCTCCAAAAGAGCAACCTTACAAGGAGGTTCCTTGGCCATCACTGTCTCTACAGGCTTCCAGGAGAGGGAGAAACAGGTCTTCCCTTTCCACTGAGCAGCACAGAACACTCTGCAGTAGCTTCTCGCTCCAATTACGGCCATATACACCAACCAGCATCCCTGATCCAACATCTCCCCAAAGCAGGAGTGTGGGAGAACATCTTCTTCATGTTGTGGGGCAGCCACAATTCCCTATTATGAATCAAAACATCCAGGGCTTGTCTGGCCAGTGGGGCTGAGCTGGCAAAGTGCTGACTAGAGCATGGCCAAAGCAGCCAGAGGGGCTCCAGGGTTGCTCCTTCACTTGCTGGCCAGCACATTTTCTGTAAGAGAGACTGCAAGAACCCTCCCCTGCTGTTGCCATCTTCTCCCTGCACTGCTCAAGGAGCTGAAATGTTTTGTGGCTGGACTGGTGAGACCTTAGTCATGTCCCTGCAGAGAACACAGAACTTCCTTTATTTTATTTATGTTTTTGTTTTCATTGTCATAACTCTTCCCTTGGGTTCCCACCCCTCCTACTCCATATGGCATCTCACAAGGGAACAATAGAGAGCTCTTCAGGGGTTTGTACCATGAGTCTTCAGAAGCAGAGTATTCTCAGAGGAGCTGGTTGAATTTTTCATCCCAATTATTTCAATATTTCTACTGAATTTCAAAACTAAACACACTCACAGCAGAATTGGCAGCCTTCAAGTGAATAGTTCTCATTTTTACTTTCCACCAACTGTGGAGCTAACCAGAACATTTTGAAATGTGACTCCTTTGCCAGTGCCTGCTGGAAAGAAGGGAAATTGGGGAAGGGTGGTGGCAGAAATGTTTGCTAATTTCCCTGATTCTCCTCTTCTCAGTGCAGGGCCCGACCCCAGCACCAGTGAGCCACCTCCTCAGGCTAGAGGAATAGAAGTGTTAATGAGGAAGCAAATACAGTTTAAAACCAGGGGAGGAGGGAGGAAAGCAAGAACAACCCCAGTTTTTCAGGCCAGATTAGGAGGCTTTCCTTTGGCCAAGTTAATATTGTTTGCATGCCTCCTTGAAGGAGGGCTGGGTCCTTCCATCCTCTTCTGGTGCCCCTTTAAACAAACACCTTGGAACACTACAGCTATAAATAGCACTGAGGTGGAAATGCTTGGATGTGTTTCTATGCCTTCCTTTGTATTCACATTTCTTTTTCTCTCCCCAAACATACAAACCTTCTCCCCCTTTCTTCCCTCCCTCCCTTCCACAATGTGTGGTTATATATAGAATATTTATAATAGTCCCTATTTCTAAGCAATTTTCACTGCTGCCACACAGCAGGAAGAAATTGAGAAATTGCTGGTTATTTATTTATTTCTCAGTGGAAATATGCACTTAACCCTGCACAATGTGGGAATATATATCCTACATGCATGGTATGTACTGAAACACACCCAGTGGAGAGAGAGATGCATGTTTGTGTGTGAGTTTTAAATGCAGACCATATTCATTTCAATATGGAACTTATAAAGATGGCAGATATTCTTATCTCTGCAGGAAATAAAGTGTTTGGGGGAATATTTATGGGCAAGATGGTGACCAGCTTATACACCCCATCATTCCCAGAGCTTCAGGGGAGGTACTCTGGGGGCTGCTTGCTAGTAAGAAAGGAAATTACAGTCCAAGGACAGAGGTCCTACCCTTGCCCCAAAGTCACTACAGAAGACTCAAAACAAGAAGAGTATATTAGGAAGCCACCAGCATCCACTTGCCTTCCTCTCCCATCCTTCACCAGGCATCTGCTGTTGGCCACTCTTAATGGGATATCAGGCTTAATGGCTAATTAGCCCTGGTGATGTCTCCTCCATGTCACAGGAGAGGGGAGGAGGTTTAAGGGGATCATGGCTCAAGCCAGCCTGAGACTGTGGCAGGGGCTGGCAAGGAATTCTGCTGTCTGGGCTGGATGGGAAGCCAGCCACTGCTTGCACAGCTCCAGGGGTCAAGGCAGCCATGGATGATGCTGGGCTCCACACAGCATGTTGGAAGGCTGTGTCCTCTAGGGGAATGGAGTTCATATCCTTGAGGTTGGCTTGTGTAGTGCAAAGGTGCATTCCCTCAAGGCTTGCTTCTCATTCAGGACTCACCCTGCCTCTCTCTCCCTCCCCCTAAACAAGAGAGGTTTCAGATGTTTCCACTTTTGAAATCAAGCCCAGTGGGGTAGAAAAGATAGGGGCAAAGGCAAAGCTTCAGTTAGTAGTTAAGGCAGTTGTGTATTTTCCCCAGGTCTCTTGTCCTCCTAACCTTTATGGAGACCCTGACAGGCTTTAGCACAATTAAATGCTCATACAGACTTGGTCCATAAGACCAACTGTGCTGTGCCTAGGTCAAGGTCCTTCTCAGCCAGCTCCTAGCCTGTACCAGGACCCAGGCTGAGAGTTCAAGAACAATGCCAGCAATGCCTTCACAGATACCCAGAGTGTGGTGGTAGCTTCTGCTAACCTAGAGCTTTTGTGCTTGCTAGCTCAGGTGGGCTTTTCTTCTATTTCCTAGTCTATATGCACTTAACTCCCATGGCAATGAGCTCCCCAAATTCACTGTGGGTGGTGTGAGAACCAGGTGTGGCTTTTCTAAGGCTTTTCTAATTCCAAGTGGGAATTCTTTAGGCCTGGGACTTCCCTGCCTACATGGAGGACATGAAATATGTCCTAGAATAGTAGCAGGGTTTGAGCTATTTTTTGCTGATTGCATTTGACAAGTCCTGTCTATCAGCTTAGGGAAATGAAAAAGAACAAGCATCTATCTTAGCCCTTTTTTCCCCCCCCTTGGTATCAGGCAGCATCTGAAGGAAAGCACTATTATTTGAAAGGATTAGACCCTGAAGAATGTGCATGGGACATGAGAAGTATTGAAGCACAGTGGGTGATACCAGGAGCATCTGTGATCTAAGAAGGCCTCAGAAAGGCAAGGAAGAATGTGTGGCTGTTGCAATGGGTTCCCTGGAATGTCAAATGAACATGTGGGTGCCACAGGGTGCTGCTGAGCATGCAGAACTGTCTAGGTGGGCGCCAAGATATGCACTAAACAATATGAAACATGCCATGGGAAGCCACTGTGACAAAGGAGAAGGGTGGGGGTGGGGAGCAGGGTGCTGGAATTAAAACGTAGATGAAGCTCCCAGTATGTTTTGCTCTCACTTCTGAAGTATCTGTCTCATGCTGTTCTCCTCTTAATCTGTCAGTTACAGTTAATAGCTGATCAGAGCAGCCTTTTAATGAGTCAGCCAGATTGTTTGCATAAATAGTTGCTAGGCTGATGTAACCAACAGCAGTTTGACACTGAATTCTCCCTCTGTGACTTACACCTGCACTCTCTCCCCTTTCCCCCACCCTCTGGGCTGTTTGCTGCCAGAAGGGCAGCTGAACAGGCATGGGGAAACGGTAGCTTGTTTTTTAGAACATATTTACATCCACACAGTATCCTGTTCCTTCCCCATTTCTTCCTCTCCCACCACTGAGATGAGATCTTGCAGCTAACACACTCCAGGATGGGTCTCCAGGTGTAATAATTCACAGCTAGAGCTTTGCCTGAGTGCTGCCTTTTGCAACTGGGTGTGAATTATTAAGCTCTGCTTCTCACCTCGGAGTGCCTTGATCAGGATTATCATAATAAGAGCAGTACAAGAAGAGCTAAGTGTGGAGCACAAGTCAGGAGATTAAATTCAAATGCTTTCCAGTGTGCTCTGACATATTTACAACTTTAATATTTCACTTTGAAGTCATTTCAGGCATTTCACATTAAGGTAGTAGCTCTGTCTGGAAAACAAATGTTTGGAGTCTCATTCATTAATTACTATTATGAGAGATTTGAGCAACCCAAAGGCTTGGAGCTCCACAGGTTCTGATCCAAATCTGGTTTTCCTTGGCCTCATCTCAGCACTATTACAAATGGCTTTCCATTTAGGCAGTGTTTTGTTTTTGTTTTTGTCCCCCTGTGACATTCTGAAAGCCCTTGATAAAAATTAATTAACCCATAATGCAAATCTGTCACAGCTGGGAAAAGAAGCCCTGGCTCTTGAGAGGTAATGCTTTGCATGAGTCTCTGGGCAGAATGACTCCCAGGATGAAACTTCTGATGATGTTGCTACCTTGCTTGAAGAGATACCTTTGGAAAGAGTTTCTACGTGGTGCTGTGTGGGCAAAGTGAGCATTCAGTAATATTCTCTTCCACAGATGGGGAAAACAGTCACCAAGTGACTAAATAGTTTGCTCACAGCCACAGAGGAGAAGAACACAGTGTTCCCTGTTGAAGCCACGTGCCTTTCTTATTGCTCTCCTGCATCCTCAAGCTGGTATGGGCACTCGAAAGGTTTAGATCCCTTTATTTTGCACTAGCTGGAAGGTAAAGGTCTGGACATCTCTTGAGGGCTTATGGTCCCAAGCACAATTCCCTTTCACTGAGCTGTTGTCCTACCCTGGGGAACTTTCAATTTGCCAAGTCAATTTTGTTTCTCCTGGAGTGATTCTCCTGTTGTGGACTCCTTCCCTTTTAAATCACAGCTGAGAGAGACTTTCAGATCCTCCAGAGGCCACGGAAATGCCCTTGAGCTATTGCTACTGATGAACAGAGAAGGTTTCTTGCAGCTCCTTTTAGGACATATGGACATTGCCCAAGCACAGCTGAAGAGTTAAAACCCAGTGAGGTCACTGGCCATGGCCACCTGCCCGAGGATATTGGCACCACCCTGAGAGACAATGGACAGGGATTCACTTGACTTGTGAGCAGAGGGAGGAGTGTGGTCAGTGCCCTGTGTCCTTTGCTTGCAGAGGAAGGAGCATGCAGTATAACCACCCTATACAGATGGGTTTCCAAACCACTTTCACTCCAGTTAATAGAAGTAGAACATGACTCTAATTCCTGTTCCTTTTTCATTGCTGACCCTGTGTGTTATCCAGCATGATAAGAGGACTTGATGTGTTGATGGCAGCTGGATGTGGATGTGTCTCCATGAGTTCTCTCAGGAATGCTGCTTCTCTTTGCAGTTTGGGAGCTCTCAGGACTATTTGTTTTGTGGATTTGAAGTGGTCTTTAAAGTACCCAAAACGTTGCAGCTGCTACAGCCTGCATCACCCTGCCTGTATCAGCTATCCCCCAGGTGATGGGGATGTTTGGGGGTGGGGAGGTACTGAGGGGGAAGAAAAAAACAACCAAAGGAAATTTCATTAAAGAAAAACAAATACTGAATATCTGCTGAAATTTCTGCTGCCTTTTCCTTCCAGTCAGTCTATAGGTACTTGAAAAACCTGGAAGGGAACCCTTTGGATTAGAATCACCTTTCCCACAGAGAACACCTGGGGCTCTTTTGGCAGCAGTTCTGATTGGTTAAGGAGGGCTGCTTTCCTGGAAGACCTCCTTCAGGCCATTGGGAGCTTGTGGAGGTGTCTGTGGAGGGTAGGTGGTGGGGATGCCCAGGGAGAGGAGGTGGCCAGGCCAGCTTGGCTTTAGCAGAACTACAATGACCCAGGGGAGAGCTCAACTCTACACCAAGATGAGGCATCCTGGCTTCATCCAAGGCAATTTTGATGGTGCTGACTGTGAAATGTGCTTGAATGAATGCTCTGGAGGTGGATACACAGAAGTGGATCTGTGAACTTGTGTGTTTCTATGATTTCAGAGGTTTAGTTAAGGCTCCTTGGTCTTTATTGTCAAGGGGCAGAGCTGCTTACTTCCAAAGAGCTTCAGGAGATGGAGGCACTTGGGAACTGTGTAAATCAAAATAGTTGCTAGTTATTCCAATTTTTTAAGGTCTGAACTGCACCAGCACCTCTTTGATTGAGCAGGTATATTACAGTAGTCCTCAGGTTGTCCAATGCAGGTGGGAAGTGAAAGGTTTCCTCTTGCTGCTCTTGGTTTCTTCCCTTTCTCAGATAAAGAAAGTGAAGCTTTTCATGTACTGAGCCTCTCTTTTTTCCCCACATTCTCAACCCAGTCTCTATCACTATCATGCTTTTCATACTTGCTGGAAGCTGTAGTGGTTTGGGGTTAGAACAACTACAAGAGCCTGTTCTCCAGCACCACTTCTACGTGGATTTGTCAATGTTGAACTGAAAGTGAACTTGGTCTTTCTCTCAGTGGTGGCATTCATAGAGTTGTTGGCCTTTTTCTGGTCCTTTTTAAATTGAAATTTGTGTGGAATTAAGGATCTCTCAGGCCTTTGCTGTGTCTTCTTGGTTTGTTTGAAATTAGGCAGAAAGCTTAACATCTGGGAAGTGGTAGGAGAACACAGACAGTGAGAAACCAGCACATATCATTTTGCTGAGAAACCAGGCTTGAAAAATGCTGCTCCTTTTCATTACTGGAGTGCTGGCATTTGTGAAGAGTCTTGGGCTTTTGTTTTTGATGCTTGTTTAGGAAAAGAATGCAAAAGATAACCCAAATATCCCCTGGCTTGGCTCTGTCAATTTTATTGTGGTTATTATTGGTAACAATCTATCTATTGTAGTTGTTTGTGTAACAACATCTCCCAAACTCTTTCTGGTTATGGTTCCATGGGCAGCAACTCAGATCAGTTCCCCTCCCTCTGGCTATGTTCATGATAAATACATAGGGGGAGGTACTTTTGGCCCAAATAAAGACAGGAGGGGAAATAGAGGCATTGGCAAAGCAAGGTAACACTCATACAGTTAGTGAAGGGGAAATAGAGGCACTGGCAAAGCAAGGTAACTCTCATACAATTAATGGCTGGCCTTGAAAGAAGATCTGCATCTGATGATGCTTGAGGCTGTGCTGCAACCTCTGCTCCAGGCTGCCCTCCCTAGAGGTACTCTGTGGATACTTCCTCCCCTTTCTCCACCCAGAGTCTCCCTCACACACATGCTGCTGCTAAAATATTCACTGGGAGTGTGAAAGCAGCTGCTCTTGTAAAGAAACAACTTTGCAAGTGTTGCCAGGAGTTCAGGCTTCAGCATGAGGTTGTGGGTAGCCACTGCTGTTTTCCATGAAGAATGCCCAAAAGGAGTGAGTTGTTCAGCCTTGCTCCCAGCACTCCTGTGGGATGGAGTCAGTGTTGCAAAGGGTTAAAGATTAAGAGGGCTGGATATGACAGGCTGATGTGCTTTCCAGGTAATCAGGATAAACTGAAGCTCATTATAAAAGGGATGAGCTTGAGCCTTCTGTAAAATACAAGTACCTTGGAGGAGGGTGGGGATGCTTTCTTGGAGAGCATTAGGGAGCAGAGGCAGGGAGAAAAGCTTCAGGTTTTATTCCTCCCAGTTAATAGGGCTGAGGATGGGCTGCTTGCTCATTTATGATTTCTTTAGGGAGGCTATAAAGGATAATCAATATGCTGCAGAGGAGGTTTTGATAGTGTTCATACATCCTGGGTGTGGTATATAGGCTAATCTGAAAGCACTGCTCTGAAGCTGTGGTGGGTTTTTTTTTTGCTAAGCTGCCAAGACAGATCCCTATAAGTAGCTGGGGGTTTATTTTATTTATTTATTTCTTTTTTTCTCTTTCTTCTTCCTGAGGCAGGCAGTGGGAAATGGCTGCCTGCTTGAGAGAGTCTGAGGGAAGCTTTGTGTTTTTCTATCTCTCATGACGATTTGCCACATCTATCTTATCCAAAAGGGTGAGGTTCTAAAAATGGGCATCATGTGTGTGAGGCAAGAGAGGCTGAGCATTTCTCTCCCTGTCTCTAGGAAGGCTATAGACCTGTGCTGTGTACACAGAAACATATCTGCCCTGCAAAGCACTGGGCTCCTCAGCCCCTCCCCTCGAGATGTCAAGTTTAAACCTTTGAAACACGTTATTTTCATGCTCTGCAGGGACTTTTACAAGAGGATTAAGGTACTTCTCTAGTGTATTATAGGGGAAGAAACATTATTGCCTTTAAAATAAAAGTATTGGAGGAAAAGAAATGCTTACAAGTGCACTACAGCTAAGTATCATGTTTCCTAGCATAATAGAAGTGCTCTTGCAGCTTGCAGGCAGGGTCCTGCTCTTTACAGTGCTCTCAAGCCTGTGCCAAGCCCTGCTGAATTCAGTCTGAATTGGATGTTCAGCTGAAGACAGGGTCTGACTGATGATACATCTTCCAGATAGGCAGGAACCACTGCAAGATGGGTGAATTTTGGTCATGGGAAATAACTGGCACTGGGAAGCATAGCATACTGGATGCAGCCTTAGGATTATGACTGTACTGGTCCTTAGAAGTCTTTCTAGTCTCTGTTCCCCACAGTAGGATCTTGCACAGTCAAGTTCTAGTTGCCCAGAGCAATGCAGAGTTCTCTAGTCTCATCCATCCATGAGGAGAGCTCATCCTGTGCCTCAGTCTCCCAGGGAGGGTAGATTGCTGCCATTCTCCAAGGGACATGGAGGCTGTGTGAATGCAAAATGGAATTCATTGTTGCAATATATTAGGTCTTTGCAAACTCATAAAACAGAGAGAGGAGTTCAGCTTAGCAGAAAATTTCCCATGGTCAAAATGGAATTGCTGAAGATTGAGAGATTTCTTTGGGGGAGGGAAATAAAATGACTAATATTCCCTCTGAAATCAGAGCCATAAACGTGCTGCAGTGTTTGTTCCTGTAGGTGCATGGCTAGAAGCTGTACAGTGTAAGGATGTCCACAGTAGCTGTGCTGCTAGAAACACAGATCACTTGCCCAATGCTGGCTTTCTTTTAGCTTTGCCACTACCTCCTGATACTTGCATGAAGAAAATGCAGTTTGCTGGTTTAGGAACTCCAGTATTAGGAATGTCACACTTCTAGAAAGAAAAAAAATCCCTTCAGCATTTCCTCTTCTTTTTTTTTACAGCCCCCCCAACCTTTTGGCCACCTATCCTCTTTCTCCTTTCTTGACTTTGTCCTAGTTAATATTCCAACAGGTGTTTCCTTTTTCAGTGGAATTTTTTAGGCTGCTGTCTCCAGAGGCCTTCTGCATAATAACTCTGTGTTCATTATGTGGCAGCATTACTGGGAGAGAACTTTATTTTCTTAACCCCACCATTTCCCCTTCAGCCAGTCAGTCTGGGGGGCTGGAGGGGGGAGAGAGAGCTGTGATTTTGATGAGAACACCTCATGGTACCATTGCAGATAAGCCCTGCTGTGGGAGAGAGACAAAGATTAGGGGAGGGAGAAGTGAGGCAGAAAGTCTCTTTTCTTCCACAAAGCATCTCAGCTGCTGAGTCCTGTTTTGCTTTCCATTGGAAAGGGGAGAGTTAAAAATAATGAAATTAATAGTGGTAGGCAAAAGAGACTCATCCCTTTGTGCCCCCTGGTGCTTTCTGCTGTTGCTAGAAATTTCCTGCCCTGACATTTCAGGTTGGAGGGTTAAGAGGAGCTGCTTGTTCACTCCTACAGCAATTGGAAAGATGTGTTGAGGTGACTCCTCTGCCTCCTGGCAGATATGCCCCTTTCTACCTCAGGATGATGCAGATCCATCCCTGCCAGAGTGAGACCAGGTTCTAGGGCATCATAAAACTAAAGAGCAAAAGAGGAGGATGGAGGGAATTTAGGAACTCAGTGCCAAAGGTTCTCCTTGCTCAGGTTTCCTAGTGTGTAAGATGCTGGTTTGTACTGGTGTGCCACTCTGGAACCATGAGTCTGATTCATCATCAGTTACAACTCAGCAGTGTAAGATCCTTGTGTTAGTCAAGTCCCAGCAGGTTCTGATTTGTCCCAAACTGACCAAAGAGTGTTCCCACCAAGCCAAAATGTCAACATTCATTGCCACAGGACATCACCAAAGCTGAAGGCTTAGAAGGTTTCAAGAGGAAAAGGTGGCTTTTGGAGGAATAATCCAGAGATGCAACAATAAATGTCTATGTATGCATGGGTTTGGAGACTGGTGCATGCCTTCACTCTGCAGGATGTGAACTTGACCTGGCAGGTTTCCCAGCTGTTTATTTCACCAAGGTTCTAGAGGGGAGAAAATATCTGCTAGAGCTTAGGAGATCTTGAAGGAAGAAAATGGAGTTTTGCTGCTGTCTGCAGGGGTTTGGGTTTTGTGGGGGTTTTTTTTGGGGGGGGGGTTGTTTGTTTTTATTTGTGTGTTTGTCTTTTGGTTTTATTTTTGGCTAGTAAAGTGGCCAATCCTGGCATTCTGGGTGTTGGGCATTGATTAGTGTAAAAGGAGCTTAGGTAGCCCCTCCAAGCTGAGCCCCTAAATCAGGACCATATGTGCCAATATTTTCCTGTGTGCCATAGATGTACAATATTGTTCTGTCTGGCAGAGAAGAGAGGCAGGAGAGAGGGATGTGAGTGCTGGAGCAATAGAGACTGGGAATAGATTAGGCTCTTGTGTTGCAACTCCATTAAAAATGGAGTGCACAGTAATGTTGTGCTATTCTTAGGACAGATAACTTTTAAAAAAGGTTAAGACCAATAAATTTGCTCTCTGTTGCAGAGCTCCTAGTTTTACAGTGGGGTAGGTGACCTCAGTAGGATGCTAGAAATTATTGGAAAGAAGACAATTGCAGTTCTTGGAACCTTTCATATTGATTGCTTGAGTAAATCATCTGTTAAGTGGCAATCAGATCTGAAAGGTATACATTGGACTGAATTAATAAGGGAACTGATCAGATTCAGATGTTAAAAAAAACCCCAACAACCCAGACCCCACAACACTGCTCAGTTTGGTTGATTGGGTGCTTATAAACAAATGTGGAAGTGGGAGATGAGATTGCCATATGTTCTTCAGGCTTTCTTTTTCCCTCATACACTCTCTTAGCCAGACAAGGTCCTCCAGGAGACTGGAGTGATTATTGTGGCTATAATTTTTACAACACAGGCAAAACCACTTGCACAGCAGAAGTTTCTTTTCCAGGTTACTAATACATGAAATTATGGAATCCAAAAGAATCATTAAAATAGGTTTGATTTATTCTACTTGTTTACTTGAACAATGGAAGCTATAATTTATGTTCTTGCCAAGTCCATTGTGAATTCCTAGCCTACTGGTACATTATTTTGGTCTTTGGATCTCTGACTCTTTGGGAAGATGTTTTTTTTGCTTGGTCATCCTTGTAAATATGCATATGAAGATCTTGCTCCATGGGAATAGCCCTTCTGAACTTGATGGGCTCACTGAAGTGCACCTCAGGAGGTTCCACACTAGAGACTGTCAGATACTTATAATCCTGGCTGCAGCTTCCCCTATCTGCTATGTGGAAGTACTTCACAAAACATGGCTTATACATATAGTAACATGAAACAAACTTGCCAGAAGCATAAATATTTCAAATGGTTAAAAATGTTGACCAAGAAAAATGTCTGTATCACAAAAGTCTTAATCTGGGGTGCAATACATTCCTGCTTCTTGAAGGTGGGCATTGCCTCCTGCAGCCCATTACAAATGTTTTTCAATAGTTCAAATTATGAATAAATATAATTACTTACTGATTCCATCCTTTATGTTTACATGGCATAATTGCCAGCCACTCCTGATGCTTTGTAATAATTGACTTTATATTGATAAATAGATTAGCTGATCCAGTAAATGATTATTCCCCAGTAAATGAATCAGTATGCTTTTGACTTCAAGTGCCATTAACAATAAATGCATGGATTCAGGGCAGCTTATGCATTTTGCATTAAGCAGCCCCTGAATAAACACCCAGAAAGCAGGGACCAGTGCCTAGGCTTGCTCCTTCTTCCCTGTTACATGTCCTAACCACTTGTTCTGCTCCTTTTGGACTTGCTCTTGTGTTCCTTGGTTCCCAAAACCCTTGTCATACCTCCAGTGTGGACAGGCATACCTCAACAGCTCTGGAGCTGTTGAAACCCTTTCTAAGAGCAGAATGAACTTCTGGGTGAATGCTTTATCCACTGTGTCTCAGTGCAAAGTGTAGGGGTCTCTACCTACCTCTCTGACAGCTGGTTTTTCCCCCAAAATACAGTAGCTATGCCTAGTTTGGTGGGGTTTTTGAGGGAGTAGCCTAGCCAGTTGTTGTAGGATTGGTACAGTTTGAGCACATCCAGAGAAACTGGAGTCAATGCATCTGGTGTCTGGATCCTACAACAGATCTTGCTCTTACTGGACCCTTCTGAGTCAATTCTGGACACTGGCTTGCTGCAGAACTGAAACACAGGAACCTCCAGATGGGAAAAGGGGATTGAGGCTCCTCTCCAGGAATAGCTGGCTACTCATCAAGGCAATTTTGGATCCCTGGTGGAGACCTTGGTACCTGAAGACCCCCTAAGTTTTTTCTGGGTCTAACCCAATCTGCTGAAGGAGTTGACAGTCAAGATGATTTATGGGAGTGAATTCTAGACCATATGCTGAGTGAAATTTTGGCTTCGTGGAATTGAGTTGTGGGGGAGGCAGGGACACTGGCCTGGATTTCATGGCATCAGGTTTACAGTTGCTGTCTGCATGTGGGAAGGGCAAGGGGATATAGAACAAATAACTTTTCTCCCTGGCAAGGAGGACAGAGCAAGCTCTGAGCCTTGCTTCCACCATTCCTTAAACCAATAGCAAAATCCCTGGTTTAACAGAAGTGAGGATTGAACCTAGAAATGACAATATGATCTCTTGTGTCTGGTGCATAATTTGGGTTTATTTCAGTCATCTGAGGTGCTTTCTTTCCTCTTTTGCAGTCACCTTATTAACTCTAATGCTGTTTAGATGATGCATGGGACACCAAATATCAACATACTTTATATAATATATAAACATGCTATTCCAGCTTCATTACAGCACTAGGATTAGGATGAAAAAGGGAGGGAGGGAGAAGGAAAAAAAAGAATAGTTCAAGTTAGTGCAACAAAATTGGAACTAGCCCTTAAATGGGTAGGAATTGTAACCTGACATTACAGTTCTTTAACATCCCATCCAATTTGCTGGGTGCCTGCAGTTGCTTTATATTAGGGTCCCAAATCCTGGAAATGTTTCAGCTTGTGCTCAGCTTTAAGTAAGGGAAATCATTCCTGTGATTCTCTGCTCTTTCTGGCCTCTGACTCTGTTGGGGTGAATTTGTAGCTGAACTCAGAATACCCTAGACTTCTGCAGCCCTGCAATGCATTTCAACTCTTCCAGCTCCTAAAATTAGTATTAGGTGCATGTATAAAATCAGAAAGATCCTTAGTGGTGCCGGAGGGAGAGGTAATCTCTGCTCAGCTTCAGAGTATGGAAAACCTTCTCCTTGTTGTTTAAAAGGACAAGTTATTTCCTGGATCAGGTACCATAGCTACAGGTTCAAACCTCCAGATCTTTGACTGTCAACCACAGTGCTGGAAATTTTTCCCTTTGCAGAAGTGCAGACACTTAAACCTCCAAAGGCAATATGGAACTTGCATGCCAAGAAGGAATTTCACTTGCTGCTAACCTTGGAGTGTGCTTGTTAAATAATATTTTCCTAGTTAGTGCAACTGGATGCATTTAACCAAGCTGATGGTTGCTTTGTCTAAAGCAAACAGGGTGTTTAGTTGTTTCCTTTTTCCTTGACACATTGACATTACACTTTTTTTCTCCATTTTTTTCCTGCCATATTTGATTGTTTCATGTTCTTCATGTTTTAGATCAGCTTTCTCTTTCACTATGCAGTACTGGTAAGTCAAAGGAATAAGACCTCTTGGTATGACACCACAATGTTATCATTCAGCCATTGTCCTTGGTGATGTTACTCTGCATGCTGAAGTGCAAATGCAATAAAAGCAGATGGATGTTGATGACAAAGCAGGACTGGAAGGAACACAGCAGTCTATCATTTGCTTTGCAGCCCAATATTGGCTATGAAGGACCTCAGTGAAATACTGAGCTTTAATGTCTGTGGCAGCCTGCTAAGTGCACCCTGGGTGATTAGATTGGGGATACTTGGGAGTACATCTGACCACAAAAACCTGGTGGTCTATGGTCAGGTGGAGAAGGAGTGTAGTGAGCAGGATGGCTTCAGAAACTTTTGGCTATTGGCCTAGGGAATTGGCCTGCATGGCCAGAACTAGAAGCCACTGTGTCCTCCAAAGGTAAATGCACTGCATATGCTGATTTATCCTAGCTTTGCATGAGATCTTTTTTAAAGCACAGCATGAGAGAGCAATGCAATCCAGGATGGGCAGATGGTATGGAGGAAATAGTTGCCTACAGCTGCTGGGAGCAGCAAATAACAAAGCAAGAGCAGCCAAAACATAAGCACATCCAACGATGGGGCAGGGAAAGCAGAGACCTGGAGCTTGGGCAAAAGAGTGATAGGTGGGAACAAGTTCAGTTCTCAACATTTGGTCAATGCCATGTTGGTTCCTCAGTTGAAATATCTCCTGCTTGATTTTTATGATCCCTTTGCACTGCATCTCATGAAAAATCAGGAAAGAATTAGCAGCTATGAACAGTCATGTTCTAATTTGAAGAGCATAAGGTGACTTAGATCTCTTTCTCTAACCAGTGAAGAAGATTGATTCCTCAGGAGTGTTCCCGTGGCTCCAGGATTTAGTAGGAGCTGTTGATTCTCCTCCAGGGCAGAACAACTCTGTTCTTCACTATCACCAGAGCTGTTGTCAAGAAAGATTTAGGAAGGAGTGAGCTTGAACCTTAATCTCTCCACAGAGGTAGAGTAGAAAGCACAGTTGCTCACATTTCTCTAGTGCCCACCTATTGTGTAGTCCTTGAGCAAATTAACCTTTGAGAAAGCAGAGCCTGTGGTTATGATAGAATCAATGTCTTCTGGGTGCAGAAGCACATGAAATCAAACCCCCTGTGGAATGGTGCCATCAAATGTAACAATAATAAAGCCAATAATGGAAGAATTTATTGGTGAACAGAGTGCTTACTAGACAATAAGGTTATTTCTTTTTTGGTTGTTTGGGGTTTAAGTGATCTTCTAGAAACTCAGAGCAAGAGTTTGATTCTATTAAACTACATAAAATGTGTAACTGGTCCTTGGACAAGTGACCATTGCAGATGCAGATCAGAACTCTTCTATCCTTTGAAGGGAGAGGGAAGATCTGTAGAATTCCTGGTTTATCACAGAAGCTGTCCAAAAGGTTTCTTCCTTGTGTTTATAAAGATAAAAAGCTCACCATGTGGGAAAACTCACTTAGTGCACAGGTCAGATATGATCCATTTTTCATTATGGTGCTGCACTGAACCCTGACTTGGTAATTTGGAATTCATAATACTTTGGTCTGCTGAGCAGGCACAGCTAAATTTGCTCATTGGTAATAAAACCCCACGTGGGATGTCTTTCTGAGGAAGCAATGTCTGTTTTACAAACTGAAACAAATTAGGGTTTGTGTTGGGGGGAGGATATGCAATGAGCTGCAAGTGTCAGTCAAAACCTTGTGGAGAAGCCAGCTTCTTCCAAACTTCTTCTGGAAGCTGGATCCCCTTCTGAATCTCCTTGGTTTGCTGTTCCCTTTATCTGGGAAAGAAGTTCTATGTTTTTCTTCAAAAGCTTTGAGTGTTTTGGGGAAAGCAATGGGCTTGTCTAAGGCTTGCTGGTTCCAGCAGTGAGGAAACAGCTCCATTCCAATCTTACAAGGGTCCTGTTTTCTCATTTAGCCTGGAGGGATCCTGGTTTTCTCAAGGAGGGTTTGGAGATGTGCATTTCTTGTCTTATTATTTGGGAATGTTTAGTTTTTTTGGAGTGTCTGGAGCATCCTCTGATGGGATTGTGAAAATGTCTTACCTCAGGGCAGCTAGAGTATGGATGACTTCTGAATTTGTGAAAAGTGAAGAATTCAGACTATCTGTGTTGGTTGTTTTTCTCTGTTTACAGCTGGGGAGCTGACAGTCAGAGAGGAACTGATGGGAGTTAGGTGCCTGTGACAATTAGCCCATTTTCTAGTGGCATTATTCTGTGCATTCTCCATTACATTCTGTGGTTTCCTCTGCATCTTCAGTTATTATTCCAGATAACTCTGTGGTCCCAGATATGGTCTCAAGATAGTTCTCTGTGTCATATAAGAAGTTTAGGACTCATCTTGCAGAGAGATTTGATGCTCTTAGATCAAAGAGCAGGGTTTTCAAAACAGAATTATCCCTTCTTTAAGTCCTTTAAAAATTGTGGCTTGTAATCAGTAAGAAGTGGATTTATGATGTGAGAGACTAAACAATCTGTACCTCTCCTTTATCACCAGCATCATACCCTCCTGCATTCCTCCTCTCCTCCTCTCACTGGAATCATCCTGGCTGCTCTGAATCATCCTGCATGTGCAAGAGCATGGGGGCAATGTGACCCATTAGGCAGTAGACCTGGTAAACTCCACACACAACTCTTCTGGCTTCATTCCCACTGCAACTCCACAGCCCATTCATTAAAAGACCAAACAATTAATAAAAAATATGAAATAAAATTGCTGTTCTGGGAGGATTTCTTTGACATGGGGCAGGAAGGAGTTTGAAAGCCAAGGTGATGTTTTGTTTGTTGGTTTTCAATAGAAAAGAAGTAGTTGATTTAAGAACCTTTCATTTGAAGAAAGCTGGTCTCTAAGGTCATGAGCATCCTGCATCTAAATCATTCCTGCTTTGCTTTACAAGCTTTTTTTTGGGGAGAGACTCTCTGGTTCTATCAGAAACTGAGCAGAATGATGTATTTCATGGCTGGAGTCTCTGCATGTGTTGCTGTGTGTGGTTTTGTTACTTCCAAGATCTCCTCTAATTAAGCCAAAGGAATGTGGTGTTCCATGTAGAGCTGATTGGTCCTAGTCAGACTTCCAAACAATAAAATAATCAGATTCACTGTTGAAAACCAGAAGTAGCACTTTTACAGACTGCAATTTTGGGGGATCACCCTTGCTGCTGCTATTCCTTTTTTCTCTGCTCTGTAGTCTCAAAAACCATCTTTTGAAACACTTTTTTTACGAGATCATTTTTGGACAACAGAGCAAGAGTAAGGTATCAACACCTTGCCTTTTTAGTTTCAAGAAGATATTGGTGCCAGGTGGGAAAGAAGTGGGAGATGGAGTCCTTGCAACAACCTTTGCAACTGGATCTCTACAGCAAGGCAGAGAGACAGAGAAAAATAGTCAACATTATTTCAGCACAGTGGGGAAGAAGGGATGAAAGCTCTGCAAATGAATTCATTGTGACAACCTTTGTGAGGAATCTGAGGGTTTAATCTTTTAAAAGATTTAATAATTCTTTGGATAGATTAAAGAATCAGCTGGGTGGGAGGAGGAGAGGAAGTTAACTTTCTTTCCCTGGTTCTGTCAAAATAGTAAATAAAAAGAGCAAATCCCTAGAATTGGGAAGCTTCTCCCCACACCACTTCTTTTCTGGGTGTTGGATACAGGTCAAGTTATAGTCCCAGAGTTAGACAAAAACTTGGAAATATGACCCTTTAGGTAAAGACTGTGGACAATGATCTAATGTGCTTATACCCAATGGAAATTGATCTAAAAAGCAGAGTAATTGAATCAGTATTTCCACTGGGGAGCAATTTATGAAGTCCTATGCATCTCCAAAAAGCCAGCTCTTCAATCTCAGTATTGCTGGGTTTGGTTTAGTTAGTGATGGTTGGAGGGTTTGGTTTGGTTGGATTATATTTCAGGTTTTTCTACCCTCCTTTACTCATATATTCTATCCCTTGCTGAGGTTTTTCAGGTATCTGAGCAATGCAGGATTTTACCTGCCAAACATCTCCAGTCATGTTGGTTTCTGCTGACCATCAGGCTACCTTTAGCTAACAAATAAACAAAAGAGAGTTCAGACTGGGAACAGCTGTTGTGTGTAAGTAGGAAAGGGTGGGAAGGCTATAAGGGAATAATCATTTCCTCATCGAATGCTGAGCAGCAATAAGACCCTAGGGTCCTACAGACTGAGCCAGAAACTCATCTGGACCAGAGCTGAACAGGAAGGGCACTCCATATAGGCATCTATTTCAAAAGACTCCCCATAATTAAGATTAATTAGACCTTCTTTACCCAGCAAAAGTTAAATACACATAGCCAAGGCCTTGGGCTTTCTCACACTACCAAAGAGGTTTCCATGGAAAGCCAGGAGGAATGAAAAGTGGTAGATAGCAGGAAGAGGATCAACTCCAATGTAGAGTTACTTTCAAAATGGACCAAGATGGACTTTGCTTATTCATGCACAAGTATAAAATGCTGTAACATGTACTTCCAGAACAAAGGAGTAAGGTCATACATCTATTTGCTACTGGCTTCTTCAGCCATATTGCACATAATCATCTTTTCAGAGGCTGAGGGCATCACTTCTCCTTTGTTTCCTGTGCACCATATTCAGATACATGCAATATCCTTCTCTTACATTTCTCTCTCTCTTTTTTTTCAACTTAAGTCTGTAGTGTGAGCTAGGTTTCAATTGGATTACAGAGGTTTGCAGCAGTAGCTTCTCTTCCTGATCTGTTTTCCTCTAAGACATCACTTGGTCTACAGCTGAAATGGAGCCTAGATTCACCTTGGGTTTTGCTCCTGCAGATTCAGGCCTAGCATCTAAGCCAACCTCCTTTCAAATGGTACCATCAGGGAGTAAGACACCAATGAGCACATACTCAAATTAAGGGTGTTGGGAGGGGATGGGAACAAAACTGTCTAGATGTGGTACTTTGGGCCATGGGTTAGTGGCATGGGGGTGACAGGTTGATGGTTGGACTTGATGATCTGAGAGGTCTCTACCAACCTGAATGATTCTGTGATTCTATGTGAATGGCTTGCTTGTATGTTTGCAGCCAAGGCTGGGTTCAGACAGGGCAGGAGGAGTGCCTATGTCTAATGCAATCAGTAGCATAGGTCAGTGCAAAGGTGTGGAGTTGGGGGTTGACTTCATAAAACAATTATTAGGCACAGACTATCCTGACTTGCTGCTTTGGAGACAACAGGCAGTTGCTCTTGGCAGAAAGCAATCTTAGGCTGTGAGTGGAAAAGGAGCTGAGCTCTGGCTCCTCACTGAGTGTCTCCAGCACCTCTGGGCACGCAAAATCCTTGTAGTGTCTTATTGTCAGGGCTGCTGACTGCTCTCATTAACTTCAAGTGGAATCGAGTGCTCAGCACAATGGAAGACCAAGCCCTTCACTTCTTTAAAGTGATCTTTGGGGTTTCATATTTATTTGCAAAGCAAGGTAACACACCCTGAAACCCCAGTTTATTTCTGTTGCTGCTGAGTTTGGGGTAGAGGCATCTAGGAAACGCAGGTTCTTCCAGCACAATAGCAACTTATGAATAAGATCATACTTGTATTTGCATTAACACGGCTGGCTTCTCCAAGCAGTTTTACATAATCTCCTTTTCAATGGCTAAGGGTGTCATTTCCCCTTCATTTCATACAACTCTGCTTTGAAAATGGAGGGAGGAAGTATTTAAAGCAAGGCCGCATTTTATGAAAGGGAAAATTGCCGGCGTTCCTTTGTGTGTCTCAGTAGGATTTGGATAGATTACTCATACTTAAAAAGGAAGGGAGTTTGGGCTTTCTCTTCTTCCTTTTTTTTTTTTTTTTCCTTTTAAAACCCCCCCAAAACTTGCATTAACATGATGTATTGACATATTACAAAACCCAAGGAACGCTGGAGAGCAAAGCAACCAGGACTTTGTCCACAAGTGGCAACAAACTCTTACAGCGTTGTCACCTTCTGCAATCAAATTGTCACATTTTGGATACAGGCAACTTCTCTAAGGACCAAAGCTTCCCATATTAGATAGGTACAACAGTTTCTTTCTGCTTAAAAAATGGATTTTCTTTTCTATTTTTTCCCCCTTCTGTTTGATCCAATAAGCTTGGGATGAATGCAGCACATTTGAACAATTTTCATAAATCAAGAGGCTGGAATAGATTTGAATACAGAATTGTATTACTGCAAGAATGCAAGGCATGCAGGCTCTAAGCACTAACATTTCTTTTAGTTGAATGGGAGCCAATGCTTTTAGCTGGAAGCATGTTAAAGGCAAATAATTTTCTGCTACGTTTCTGGGGTCTCTGATGTCAAAAAAAATCCTCCCTGGAAGTAAGTCACCACTTTTTCAACGTTGTCCTCATCCTCTGGGTGTTACAAGTGGTTAGGCAGAGTTGGAAGAGTATGTTTTAATCTTTGTGGGCAGATAGGAAAGTCTCTTGAACTCATTATTCTTTCTCTGATGTTCTTTGATTTGAAAATAGTCACCTAGAAGTAGAATATTAAGCTCCAGTGCTGGAAGGAGCTATTAGCTTAGTGGTGTCTCTCACACAGGTTTCCTATACTTTAGAGGATGTATATTTATATTTGCTGATCACTTTGTCAGTTCTGACACTTGCTAACCAGCCATTGCTGATAGTTGTCCTTTTTGGGAAGGATATTTCATCCTATGAGGGAATAAAGATGTTTCAGAGACTGAAATGCACTGTGGGCATAGGTGTGTATGAATCCCTGTCCATATGTTTCTATTTACAGAGGATGTTTATGCTAGCATTACTTTTTTTTTGGTGTACTTTTGCTAGTTCTCATTTGCTGCTGTCTTTTTTCATTTATCAACTGGTGCTGCTTGCTGAATCATTAACAAATTGTTATCAAATGAAGGTAAAGGTGAATTTGCTTAAAACTAAGGGGGATTTTCAGGTGTTTCCAGTAAGAAAAAAACCCCAAACCAAACAAACAAGAGAGAAACCCAACCCAAACCTGTTGAGAAACATTCAGCCATCTTTCTCCTCATTTTTCTTAAAGAAGGTTTTTTGTGCAGTCAATTGTTGACATTTTCATCTAAATCCATTTATGATCTCTTGTTTGAAAAGCACTTAACTCAATAGTGCTCTGTTCCCTCACTGAGGTTTCTAGGTATCACTGTACCAAACACCCTAACTTAAGCATGGATAGAAGATAAGTTTGTTATTCTCTCCCTCAAAAAGAAGGCAAATAATTGAAGGCATCTGTCACTGGAGGTGTTGGCCATCAAGGCAATTTGAAGGCATTTTTATTCATAGTTTGGCACTGAATTTTGGGTTTTGTCTTGGCATTCCCCAGGTTTTTGATACCTTCGACTAGCCACATTTCTACCTCTCTGAAAATAAACCAGGTTTTGCATTGACTTTCAGGGCATTACCTTTGCTGATGATAGCACTTGAACACATGGACTCCTACATTTGTAGCTTGGGTTCCCAAAACATTAGTCATTCAAGTTCAGACACCAAAGGGCTGGAACAATTTATTTCCATTTGCATGCCCCATTCTTTGGAGAGCAGAGTCCTCTGCTAAATATAGCAACACGTAGCTGTTGTCACAGGTCAAACAGATAGCTTGGGCTCTGCAGATTGCTTTCCTGCTGGAGGGCAATACTGCTACAGTCTCAGTTTTAATTGCCCTACTTAGACTGGTGTACCAGTCTTGGAGCAAGAGTGGTAAAATAATATGCAGGATAATCCCTTCTTAGAGGAGTCTCAACCTAACCTCAGTGACTGGTACCCAGAGACTGATTCTGGCTCAAGAACTGACCTCAATCAGAGAGCAGGGCAAATTCAGAAAGCAAATTATCTCACTGCTTCCACAGTTTGCTCCCAAAGGACTCCAGAACCTTGCATAAACAAAACTAATTATAACACACACACACACAGAGGAGGGGGAAAAAAAGTAATAATGAAAAAAAATCATGAAACTAAAGCTTTCCTTGCAGGCTAACAAAAAAAAAGAGCCTGGAAGAGTGTATGTCACAGTGCCATCTACTGACGCCAGGCACAAGCAGATAGGAGAATAGCCAATTACAGCCCTAAAATAAATAAATAAGGCTGTAGGAGTCGTGGAAGGATTATAGCTTTATGTGTAAAGGAAGGAGATGACTGCTCATTAATCTGACAAAAGAGAAAGCCTCACCTCCTGACAGGTTACTCATCCCACCAGTGTTAGATTTCTCTTCAGTGCAGGATGGTTTGTAATTCTTGGGAAGAAATTGTTGTGCTGGAGGAACTGCTGACCAGAGCTCTCTGTGCCAGCTCCCCTAGTTCTATTTTATCTTGATGAGTGCTTTATACTGCAGGAGAATTACAGCCCACTCTGATGAGCAATTCGAAAAGCTAAAGGAATTCCATAAAGGAATGCAATTGGGGAATAGAATCTGTTGAGTCTGCTGGGTGATAAACTTCATCTGACACAGAAAGTGAGCAGCAAGTTGGAGGCAGGTAGGAGCAACATGTAATCCAGTTGACATAAATGAAAAGATGATAGGGGCAGAAAATTGGGCTGCACATGAATATAGGCTGTTGAATAACAGGAAATGGAGAGTGACATGCTTAGCAGCAGTAAGGTAAAGATGAAAGAAGTTCAGAAAGCATTTGTACAGGAGAAGCCAAGTGCAAGTCAATAAAGACTGAAACTCCTTGCTCCTAGAAGCAGAGCTGAATGCCTCCAGCCCTAGCTATGCTAAGGGTTGCCAAATGGTAAAGTGTCAAAACAATCAGAGTTTATTCTCTGGTTGCTAATGTGCAAACTGAAGTGGCTGCTGAGATGCTCAGCAAAACCATTACTAAGCAAGATGATGTATCATCCTCTGTATCACTTTCAGTAATTCCAAGGTAAGAATGAAATGAAAGGGTGAGAAGAGAGTGATTGGGAACTGAGTGGCAGACAAAAAAAAGAACCTCAACAGCTCAGGAGGTGAGGAGACTGCAGAATGTTGACTGAAAAAAAGAATTTATATATATTCTTAAGCCTTATGTCAAGTATAAGAGTTCAGAAGGAGGCTAAAAGTGAGCACCTGAGCTGTGCTTGCAAAGATTCATTCTGATATGTTGTGGCAGATGGAGCTGACATCCTGAGAGAGGCTAAGAGGTGAAAGTAATAATGAACACTCTTCACAGAGTAAAAGTAGAAGAGATATTAGAGCTGTTACAAGAGAGCAAGCAGGAGATGTTTAGATTTATGAGTCCTTTTGGATAGCAGCCACAGTTTGTCTTTGTTTCCTCGTAGCTGGCTCTTGGTTTGAGCTTCATCAGGCCATCAGCTCTAGTAGGCTTTTAGTCCTTTCTTTGGGTCATCTAGCAGGCAGGGAACTAACATGTGAAGTGTAACCATGATATGCTTTTGGAGGGGGATGTCTTGATAAGTAAAAGCAGGGGGAATAAGTAAGAATAGAGGAGATTTTATTATGGCACCATCTGTCTCCTTGCTGTTCATATTTTTCTCAACTTTTTGCAGTGATTCTGAGAACTGGGTTTAAGGCTGAGTGGTGTAGTTCAGAACTCAGCTGCTGCTAGCAAGGGATGGTTTCAGAAGGGAGACCTAAGCCATGACAGTAGCTGTCCATCTGCTGCAGCAGAAAGCAGGTGTTTCACTGAAGTCACTGGGTGACAGTGACCTTTAAAACCACTCAAACAACTGAGTCTTTGCTTGGGTCAGGGCCAACAAGTGAATTCTAATTTATTGCCTTTCCTGGGTCTTGGTGTGAGCCTCATGCAAGACATTTCTCCTGACATTCCTATTTCTCATTTTCTTCTTCCTTGCATTACTTGATGTAAAGTCAGTTAATGACAGCCCAGCCCAGACTTGTCTGGAGTGATCCACATTCATGCAGCACTTAGCACCGTGGAGCACTCAGGTGGGACAAACACCTCCCCAGTGGTGGTGAACTCCCTGGCAATCCTCTGCTTATCACATTGTAATGTATTTTTCAGCTGATCCAGAGACTTCAAATAGCAGGGTTGGTTTTTTTTTTCTCCTTTTTTAATCTAGTTGAAGGCAGTAAAGGAACATTCTGCTTTTTACTGGTGAATCCTAATGAGGACTGCAGCAGTTTAAACTCAACTGACTTTAATCATACAGGTCACCCTTCTAGAACTTTTGTTTACCTCCTGTCAAGCTGCTGAAGTGGGAAGGGGGGAGAGAATCACACACCTCACCCCACCCTCCAGCTTTAAGTTACTAAACTCACTCATGGTATTGAATTTTAACCAAGTACATCCAGCCCTGGAAGCCAGAAGTGCCAAAAAAGAGGAAAGCTACTGAATCCAAAGAATACCAAGAGTGGGAGGATGCTAGGGAAGATGAGAGTAGCACTAGCTGAGTTTGATAGACTTATTGCTGGTTTGTATTTTGCTGTATTTGTACATCTGGGTGTAGGCTTAGGGGTCTCTGGGTTTATTATTATTATTTCTGGGGTTTGTTCCTGAATTATTTACCAAATGTTTTATAAGAGCAAGTTCCAGCATATAGATCAGTTATCACCAGCTGTTTGCTGCTCTTGACTAGGTTTTGCTGTTCTAGCTGAACTCAGAAGAAGCCAAGAGCACCCTGGGCTATGGTCTGAGTGAAATGGAGTTCATGGTGCACTGTGCCTCTCAGGTTCAAACCCTATTTGCATGCTGTGGAGTGGCCACTTAAATCATGTGGTTTTCTTTCTGCTCCCTACCCAAGTGACTCTCAAGGGCCTTTCCAATTGCTCACGTGGATGCTCCTGCCACAAGTGCTCAGGCAAATAGAGCAGCCCTGGCACCTTCTCCCTGTCTGCAAACTCAGCTCTGCAGCCTCATGGGCTGGCAACACGTGGTGTGGCAGCAGGAGGTGATGGACAGGAGGGTGTAGGCTGTGGCCAGGCATCAGCAGCAGGTCACAACCTCTGGAATCTCACCCCTATCTGAACTGCAACATGTCCTTCCTGTGGGGCTGCACTGCAGATCTTCTCTGCCTCCCTGGTACAGGTCATCAGTCAGCCACTGGCAGTGAACTTGGGGATGAGCTGGAAAGAGAGCTCTGCCTTAAATACTAGTGTTCTGCTTCCCTGCCCAGGTGGAGTGCTCTTGGATAAACAGGATGGACAAATAGCTCTACTTTTGGAGCTCTTGTATGCTGTGCTGGAGCATCTCTTCACTGTGGGGTGGTGGGCAGATTTAGCAAGCAGCCATTTCTCTCCTCTTTCAAGCAGAGATGATCTTTTGATCTGATTTATTTAGGAAAATGGCCTAGCCATGGCTCTCTGCTTCTCCAGAAGCTTCCTTCTATGTCCTTTCTCCACCACAGTGGATGGAGGATGTTTGCTGAAGCTGCTCTTGCATACACTTGAAGCAGTAAAACATGAACACTGTTTCAGAGGCTGTTGCAGTAGGCAACTTTTCCTCCTTAATTCTACCATTGTAGATGGGATTTCATGAGGTGTGAAGGCATAGCAGAGCCACACCTTGGACTATCCCTGGTCCTGCCTGTGACACCAACCTTTTCAGGAAAAAGGCATTTAGCTGAAAAAAAAGGATATTTTGGGGAAGATGGAGGAAGAAACTGGACACATGATGGAAACAGTGACTCTTGTGCAGCAGCACCTCCAGCAGTGAGGTGACTTCTGGTCTTGCTCTGCCTTGGTATATTGATTGTTTTGTATCCATCTACCAATTAGGGAAGTGGAATCTGCCAGACCACTTGGAGACATTTTAAAGGCCACAGCATCCTTAAAACACATTATGTTATGGCTTCCTAGGTGGTATCACTGCCATTGACACAACCAGTGGAAGAGCCCTTCTTCCACTGAAAGGTGAAAACAAGGTCTCCCAGTGCCTCTCAGAGTAAGTAGAAGTGTCACCTAACATTTTGGAGGGTTGCTGGCTCAAATGTCACTTTTCTGCATGACATAAATCTTTCTGCTTTGCTCTGCCCTGTAAAATTGGGATTTAGATGTGTACCTAGTGCCTGTGTACTTCTTCAGGGCTGCCCCATGAGGAGTGTGATACTCTAGGGCATTCTTTGCTCCTTCCTACCCAAGGCTAGAGAGATTTCAAAATACTTTTGGGACCCTGCAAGAATAAAGGGGCTATAAAAACATAACAATAATGATTTCATTCTAGCACCTTCAGCAAAGGAATTTCTAAGCATGTTTCAAATATCAAAGAGCAAGAAACCCATTGTAATGTTGTCTCCTGGGTGTAGGTGGGAAATGGAGGCCCTAAGAGGCAGGAAGAATTGTACCAGGCTAAATGTAAAGCTTGTAGCAGTTCAGGAGGTGGAATCCAAATCTAGCTCTCAGGGCTGATCCTTGTCCCCATCTTGCCTTTTGTATTGGGATCATTTTTTGGACAAAAATAGTTCCATAAACACTTAATGTCTGGTATATATTTTGGTATGGCTTTCTTACAGTAAGGAGGCATCTCTCCCATGTTGGAAAGGCTGAAGTGCTGCTCACACTCCTGCAAAGGACACTGCAGCAAAGCACAGAATGCTCTGCTCCATCCTGTCAGCCACAGGGCTGGATCCCTGCTTGGCTCTCCTGTAAACATGAAGACACAGGACAGACAGGGATAGGTCAAAGTAGAGAAGATCTGGAATGATTCTTTCCATATTCCAAAAGATTGAGCCTTTGTTATATCTGGCACTTCCATATTTACCCCAATTTATGGGGGAGATAAGGCTTGAATTTTGACAAACAACATCATGAATTGCTTTTCTTATTGATCTAGCTTTTAATGTGCAAACAATGAAAACAATAAAACTTGCATTTAAAAACAAACATTTCTAACACAGGAGCTACATTAAAATGACACAAATTGCTTTTTGTGGGCTGAATTTAACAGAACACCCATGAGGTTCCACTTAAAAACAACAAGCCAACAAAAATGAAATTGCATTGTTTTACTAGCAAACAAAATGGTGAACACGCCCTGGGCTATGTTTTCTTGGAAGATCAAAGCTTAAATCCCATTAACCCTTCAAATGTCAGTCTAGGGAATTCATTTTTCTACCTCTGGGCTTCCAATGCTCCCTTTAATGTGAACCAAACTCTTTGCCTCCATCTGATCCTTTTCCCCCTCCTCCGAACACAGTCAATGCTTCACTTGTCTCCTCCACTGGCATCTCTACAGAAGCACCACCTTCTCCTTGAGTAGAGTTCAAGGAGACACTTACTCATCCCACACTGGTTTCCCATCTCTACTAACTTGGAGATCTGCATAGAAAATAAATGATTATGGGGTTTTTTTGGGGGGGTTAGCCTTCATTGGCAAATGGCTGAATAAGAGTCACTGTGTTGGCCATCAAACCCATTTTGAGAGCAAGCTAGGGTCTTAGTTTGACCCCACCCTGCTCACCACTGATCTCCTCCTGGACATCAGGTACATTGGTAGTTCACAGTGGCTCAGAGCTGGTTGCTTCTAGTGAGGGAAATCTGACTTTGTTTATCACAACTACTGTCACTTGTTCCAACAACCACTGGTCAGCTCGTGTGCCTCCTAGTCACAGGAGTGAGGGCACACAAGGTGTCTCCTTCTTGAGGGTTAGCTGCTTTCTTGGGGACAAGAAGCTAATATCATGCCTGTTTTGAGGTAGGGAGCAGGATCCTAATCTGACTTCAGCTTTATTTCACTGCTCTGCTGGGCCCTTGTTTCATGTATCAATACAGAACCCTTCAGATAGTTGTCAGCTCCAAATATCTGCCTGTCTGTGCACATTGTGTAATGTCAGGAAGATCAGGAAGATAGAACAGATGCACCCTTCTGGTATTGGTTTGTCCTTCCAAGGGAAGTGTGGAAAGATTTAGATGCACTGGAGAGCTGCAGCATTCTCCCCTTGAGTGCTTGGGAATTTGGGGCTTATCCATCCCAGCCTGGGATGATACCAAGAGTCCAGTCGGATCCTGGAAGTGTTTGGGAAGTTGCCAGAAGGCAAGGGTCAAAAGGGAGGATTTTTGGGGGGGGTCTGGGATGAAACACCTTTAAAAATAAAACTAGAGGAAGAGAGAGGAGGAGAGGAGAGGAAGGGGGGGGGGAAGGCAGCAGCCTGCATGAATTTAGTTCTGCCCAGCTCCACACTGGTTAACTTGAGCTGTGCACGAAGGTGAATGTGTCCCAGCTCATACAGAAGCAAACTGTACTCTCCGGCTGTGCTCCCCTTGCCGGGGCCTCCCGTCGACATGCCAGAGTTCACTCTTAAAATGATTCAGTTACAGTACCAGCCCCACAGCTGTCTACAGCTGTATGCCTCCCAGCTCCACACAACTGGCTTTTCACACAGGAATGGCCCCTTTTTTAAAAGGGTTCACTCCAACAGATTGCTTCAGTCTAACAATGTGTAAAACATGGTACTTCAGACAGGCTTCCCTTTTTTTATTGTGTGGTCTTGTTTTGGAGTCTTTTATACCCCCAGATGAGAAGAGCTGTTGCCAAATAACTCAGCAGTGTGGGGTTTGGGTGTTTTTTTTCCACCTGAGTGCTTCACAAGGAGGGATTCTGCCTCCCCCACTGCCCCTTCCCCTTTAGAAATGCCTTGATTCTCACTACAAAAAAACAGAGGAAACATACTCCACCATCCTTTCTTTTTGAATGATTGTGATCTAAAGCCCTGAAAGGCCAAGTATCCAAACCAGACTGTGGCCCCAAGGGCTGTCTCCTCCTAAACACCTGCAGAGAAGCTGTTCCTGCAGGGAAGGGGCAGTGCCTCTTTGTCACTGTACAGGACCGGGTGCAGTCGGGTCCATGGTGGAGTCCTGAGGTCTGTAAGCACAGAATAAATCCTCCTCTTTCACTCTTGGTGTTAATACTTTCCAACAAATGTCCTAAAACTGAGGGAAGTGAGCAAGGATAATAATGGAGAACAGTTTTCTTATTGCTTTATTCCAGAGAATAGCCAGAGTTTGCTCCATGCTGCCCAGACTAGGGCTGAGGGAGACTCTCTTGCAGTCAGAGCAGAAGGTGCAGAAGTTTGTCATCTTTCCTCCTACTTCTCCTTGACTATAAATCTGTGAGGAGGAAAACTGCATTTTATCATGGGTGGGGAAAAAAAAAATAAAAGGCATTTTCCAATGTTTTTATTTCTGGTAGATATCTAGGGGTGGAGAGGTGGTGATTGCACATAGGAAGGTTGTTACTGCTTCTTCTTCCATACAAATTAGGTTGCATCTCTCCTCTTGATTTCCCTTTTTTTTTTCTAGTTGGATGAGGAGCTAGAGAAAAGAGGGGAACAAAGCAAGCAAGCAGCACTTGTTTCCCTTTGTCTATCACTCAAAACTTGCACATGTGTTTTGGGGGAGAGGGGAAAACAAAAATCCTCTCTAGGCAGTTGATCATCACTCGAGGAGCTGTGAAACCGATTGCCTCTGCCACCCTCTGCCAAGAGCTTTTTCCCTCCAGTCCAGCAGGTCTTGCAGAGGCTTGTTCTGAAACACATACATACCATGATGATACCTGCCAGGAGGCTGCTTTTTTTTTTTCCTGTCCTGCTGCAATTTTTCTGGGGATTTCAGGAAGGTGGGGAGTTAGAGTAATGCTGTGCTGGAAACCCAAATTCCAGGGAGAATTTCCCTACACAATGGATTGCATTTAAAGAGGCTTGCTGCAAGCAGAGTGTGGTGGCTGACTCCAATTTCCAAAGTGAAGTGAGGTGTGATTTTTAATTTAGTTTTTTATGAATTCTTTCTGGGTTCTTTTTTCCCCCTAATCCCATCATCATTATTCTATTCTAAGGCCTTTGCCAAATGCTGGCATTTGGTCCTGATTTGAAATGCAGCTAACTCTCTCGCTGCCAGCTTGCATGAAATCAAAGCTGACCTGGGTACTGGGTAACTGTGGCCAGAGCTGGTAGTACAGAGAGAGGGAGAAAGCTTTCACCAGTCCTGAGATGGTTTAAATCTGCTCCCTCCTCTGCTTTTCAGCTAGCAGGAAACACACCCATTCTATACTAGCTGTAGAGATGATGGATGTAGTTTCCACAGCAGAGAATCTAGATGAATTTAGTTCCCATCTGAGGGAAATGGGGTCACCAGTGTGATGCAGCCCAGCAGCCTCACCTCCTCATCAGGTGTTGGCAGTGCCAGCAGAGGGGGGGATCTGAGGTTCTCTCACCCTTCTGGTGCTCCCATGAGGTCAGGGTTGAAGCATGCCAGACTCTTCTCTCTGCCATAACAGCAAATGGAAACGCTGAGGTTGGTCAAGCTGAAACTTTTCACCAGCCCTATGTTCTCAAAGCCTTTTTTGTAAAGGAAAGTTAATAGCTTGGCTCTTTCCTTTGGGAAGGGTTGTGGGATACCCAGGAAGCAGAGCCATCAAATGAGCAGGACCTTCTGGGATCAGAAGGCATCCTGGAGGCATTAGATATGGATGGCATTTGATACAAGAACTAAGGTTTTTCTGTTTTATTGATTTAACCTATTTGTGGTTGTACATGCACAATGGGCTACATTATGAGTGCCATGTGGGTCTGTGCTCCTGTCAATAAAGCAGGAAACCCCCAGGAGTGAGCTGGAGGGCAGATGTTTCCCACCCTAATGCTCATTCCTCTAAGGATGAGAAAGGCTGAGGCTGCTCCCCAGGACCTCAGCAGCAGAAGGCAGAGAGGTGCACATTTCTATGGATTGGTTAACATTTGGCCCTTCACCAGCAGCAGATAACTCCCTTCCTGGGCAGTTTGCTCACATTCCTAGCAGAGAAAATACTTACAGGGATGTCAGAGGAGAATGCTTGCTCTCAGCTGGACTCTGGAGCGTGGGGAGGGCTCTGGGGCATGAACACACCTGTACTTCAGGGCCATTTCTTTGCAGGCTGTCAGAATCATTTGCTGACTGTTTGTGCTTGTGTTGAAGGGTCTGATCAAAATGATTTTGGAGTGGATGAGATCTTATGGCCATGTGTTTAAAAAGAGATGTCTGGCTTGAGACTGGTACCCAGAAATTGGCACAGTTAAAGGTGGCAGGGAAGACAGTGGGGCAGAGGAGGTGAGAACCAAGACGTGGAGCCCATCTGCATTGCACTGCTCCCTTCCTGTTGGGAGCCTCCTCATTTCAGCTTGCTCCTCAGACATGTAGCCCTAACAGCCCACAGCAAGAGTGTCTGTGTCTCAGGCTGAGCCCCTCAGAAGGGAAACTCAAGGATCAGGAGAGATTGACCTCAAAGCCAGCAAGTGCTGCTGCCAGTGGTTGGGTCGTGTGCTTTCTCTTTCCATGAGGAGCTCTTTCCAACACCACTCTCAACTCTCTCAGGCACAGGCCAGCTGAAGACACCTCTCAGGAAAGGAAAAGCACTGTAAAAAGTCCAGGCACTACACACATTCTAAAGGGAGATACAACCTGAGGGGACCAGGGTGAGTGGTGAACTCAGGAAAGCATAGCAGTGGCAAAACTAATAGTTGTTTCCTAAGGTGCTAGATGGAGACATCCTGGCCACAAGGCATAACCTGGTATTTGCTCTGCTCAAAGGAGGCTTGGGCTCTGCTCAAGCAACCAAGTAGGTGTGAGGAAGAGGATGGTGGAAGCAGAAAAGAAAACACTTAGTCTCTCAATGTTAAGCTGCTATGATTGCTGTAATGGGACATTTCTCATTTAAGCTGTTACCTTCCTGAGAAAAGCCTTTGTTTTGAAAAATAAAGTAGCTATTTACTCTGCTTCAAATCAAGATGGAGCATTCCAGTGAAGCTGAGGCACATTTCCCATCCTCCTCAAAATTAAATGCTTCACTTTTCCATTTGGAAATGACTTTTCATTTCCATTTTTGTAGAAGACAAATACTTTCAATTTTGACTTTTGTTTTCCAGAATGAAAAAGTTTTATTAAAGTGAAACCATTTTGACCTGTGAAGGGAAGTATTTTGTCCTGGAAACAAGCTGGATCTTTAGGTATCCTCCCTGTTTGATTCCTGCTGAAAAAAAAAAACCAACCAAAACCCAGTAATATCAACAAAATGTGGAAAAATCAGAATCACCTACAGAAGAGTTTCCAGATTACAGCCAGCCCCAAGAAGCAGCTCAGTGTAAAGATCAGCTGCATATGCTCTTGCACAGCACGTCCTGGAATATTTGACTGTTGGGACTGCAAAGTCTGTATTTAAGGAGCAATAATTTACCCAAAGAATTGACAGATTGGAATGCACCTGGTTCAAGCTGTTTGCTACTAATATCATTCCAAGTTTTCTCTGGTGAAAGCCAGCCAGGATGCTTTATGGGGACATAGTCATACCTAGGGCTGCTCTACTTAAACATGGGCTCCCAGGGCTACATCTCTGAGGGATAAGCTGAGCTAAGGAGGCTTCCAACAGGAAGGGAGCAGTAGACTCTTGCTGTGGGCTCCCAGGGCTACATCTCTAAGGACAAGCTGAATTGAGGAGGCTCCCAACACGAGGGGAGCATTAGACTCTTGCTGTGGGCTCCTAGGGCTACATCTCTGAGGGACAAGATGAATTGAGGAGGCTCCCAACAGGAGGGGAGCATTAGACTTTTGCTGTGGGCTCCTAGGGCTACATCTCTGAGGGACAAGCTGAATTGAGGAGGCTCCCAACAGGAGGGGAGCATTAGACTTTTGCTGTGGGCTCCTAGGGCTACATCTCTGAGGGACAAGCTGAGCCTAGGAGGCTCCCAACAGGAAGGGAGCAGTGCAGTGCAGAAGTGCTCCAGGTCTTGCCTGCCAGCATATATATGCCTGCACCAAACTGGTGTCTTTAAGGGAGGCTTCAAGAGGCACCTAGAAAAGCAGAACCACCCCAAATCACTAGCTGCTTTTGGCAATTGAGGCCAAGCTACTTAGCTGTGCTGCTGGCAATATTGTTTCAAAACAATGGGGCTCAATTAGCTGCGAATTATTTTAACACCTCGGAAGGCTGCCAAGTCATTTCCTTGCCTTTATTGATTTTTTCCGTTGCCAGTAAATATATATGCAGCAGCAGAAGGAAAGAAGTAGCATGGGGGGGGGGGGGGGGGGGGGGGGGGGGAGGGAGAGTAAAAGTTAAGTGTTAAAAAGGAGACTGTAAGAAGAGATGTCCCTCGAACCTCTGGGAAGGAGAGCATTTTAAGACAGAAGGAAGCAAGGGATTCACAGAGGCATTTCACAAGGTTAGATGTGGTAGCAGACAACCCGATATTATTTTCCTTCCAGTGCTTGCCTGATCCTTTACTTAGATTGGCTCCTGTTTCTTCCCCTTATTGTGTAGTCCCTGCTTGAGCTGGTCTGTGTGTAAAGACATTCCACCTACATTCCTTTGCCACCGGGTGAGAGGAGGGGGGAGAGCAATTATGTGAGCTAGGCAGACACAAAGGACTCTGCACCAGGGCTAGATCTTATAAACTTGAGTTAACTTTTCCCTTCGAAAATTAGAAAATGAAAGGAAAGAGAAAGAAAAGGAGGGTGCTGACAAGGGTCTGGTTTGTTCCTTCCTTTCCTACCAGTCTACAAGTGAAGGCTTTTGAGCTGTTAACTCTCCCACCTACAAACATTTCCTCTGGAGGTCACCACAGAAGAAATGCTTTTTGGTTTTTTGGCCATATCAGGGTTTCTGGCTTTTGTTTTTACATACATCATCTCCATACTAATGGATATGGTGGGAACAGCTCCAAAATGTCCTTGGATAAAAGGGGCCATGTGTGATCAGTTCTGTGGAGGTACCTGTGTCACACATCCCTTAGAGCCTGATGGGGACCATTAGAACATCTCACCACCTAGTTTGTAGGCTTCAAGTGTGACCTTGTCTTCCTCCATCCTCAAGAGCCATGTCACAGGACCATTTAAGAGTGCTAGGCTTGTTCCACCATACACACCCCTGGGAAGAACCTCCCTCTAGGAGGAGATGTGGCAGAAGCTGTCTAGAAAAACACTAGGAGCCACAAAAAGTCAGAGCTGATCCAATTCTCCAGGTGAGTAAGCTGGAGCATGGAATAAATTGTTTAGGTGTTCACACAAACTGGATCTTTTCCAGGTGAACATCTCCAAGGATGTTCTCAGGGCAGGATGAGTTATCAGTGGCATTACCCTTCTCAGCAGTGAACTTCATTAGCTATGCTTTTTGCATGGGCAGTGCTTTCTGACTGCTCCTTGCCCTGCTTACCATATTGATTTCTGTGCCCCTGCACTCTTTCTTCCCATTTTGTCTAATAAGCAAATTTCATTACCTGACTTCACAATTTTTCCTCTGGGCCATTAGAATTGCTGGCCTGTATTCCTGGCAGAGCCCCTAATGAGAGATGGATCAGAACTGATGCCATTAAACTGATCCATTAACCACACTCTTCCTGTGACTCCAAATGCAGCTGGTTCAGTGAAAATGTGACCTGGATCCAAATCACCACTGAATTCATTGTGTAAAACCCCAAAACTCCTTAGACTGCCAAAGATGAAGAACAAAAGTTAAATGAAGCCAGTCACCCCCACAGACCTTTCACAGATTCTGCTTAAGTGGCCCTGACACAGGAAACATCTCTGGGTTTATTCTGCAACCAAAGCATTTCTGATCTACAAATGATTTCATTTCATCTTATTGCACTTTTTGGAAGGCTAGGTCCTTCCTTTGGCAAGACAAAAGTGCTATCCTTTTCCTCTACAGGGAGACTGAGACACAGACTTTCTTCTTTTAGCACAGCCATCCTAGGAGTGGATGCAGACCCCCTGAGCTCTGTGCTCTTCCCACATCTCCAGCTGCCTCAGAGTAAGGGTCAGTCACTGTGCATGCTCTGGCACACCACTTAGAAGAAAACAGGCAAGCTGAGTGTGGCAGGACCAAGCAGTCCTGCTGTGTTATGCTTCAAAGCCACTGTCCCAGCCTTTCTGAGCTCCCAGATGCCTGGATATGTTAACCTATAACTCTCTCCAACTCCAGGGGTTCTGGTTTCTGAGACAGCAGAACATGAAACCAGGGAGCCAGGTTCGGCACGTGGAATTTCCTATCCATGTTCAATTGGCTTTTAACAAAATGCTTTTGGGAGCTCTATGAAAGCTAGGACAGCTTTGAAATCTCCCTGTGAAGCCCCATCAGGTTGGACTTGCTAGGTTAAGCCAGGCCTTTTGGCTTTCTGCAGCCTGGCCCAGTAGCCTGGACACTTGCTTTAAGAAATTGTTTTCTTTAGGATTCCCTTTCCTCTATTTCTCTGTGTATTTCATTCTGGTTTCAAACATCTCCATCAGCTACCATGTGCTGAGGCAGTCACTGTGTGCTCCTGCTTGCAGGAGCCTCTGTACTGGTGGCCTGTGGTCTCTTTTTAGAGCTAGACATAGCCAGAGGCAGACACAGAGAAGTTGAACAGGATGATCTCAAAAGAGATGCTCTGAATTAAGCAGGAGGTTGCTATGCCTTGAGAATGTTGTGCTCTGCAACAGATATTACAGCCTTGAGTCCTCAGCAAAATGGGGTTTTCCAAGCAAAAGAGTTCACAAAGACATACCCTGAGCTGGCTAGGAGTTGGTTAGAACAAAAAAAACCCAATCAACAACCAAACCAAACAAATCCAAACCAAAAGAAAACCTCACCCACAACCTTGAAGTTATGTAGGATTTAATCTCATCCCTTTTGCAGCATCCCCACCAGGATGTCCAAGCAAAATGAAAGAGCCTCCCTTCCCCAATTCCTGGAGTGTGCAGAACTGACTTCTGCCTTCTTCTGCTCCTTGGATTTTATTTACATAGCTATTACAAGAAAAACAGGATTGGATTCTCCTCTTTCTTCCCTAGAATAGCTGCCCCAGGTTCCTCCAAGGATAGCTCAGCACATCTCTCACATCATCCATCCTTCTGGAAATCTATTCCCACCTCTCCTCCACCCTGAGAGGGTTAACTTAGCCTTTCCCTGGACCTAGCAGGGGCAGCACCTGCTAGCAGGGTGGAGTGTTCCCTTGCACAGCTTGTCAGAGGCAGATTATTATGATGATTATTTTGTAAAATAACAGGTTTCTTTGTCTGCAGCCCACCCTGCAGCCTCCAATAACTCATCCATCGCTGCTCTCTCAGCCTTTGCTGCCAATTTTGCTGCTTTCCCTGCTTGCAGAAACCTTCAAGCTCTGTTTGAATTGGCCTGCAGAATAACTACTCCAGAAGGGTGAGAAACTGAACAAAAATGGGAGGCTTCCCCCCTTCTCACCCCCTGCTCCCCCCTCCTCCCCCAAAAAAGTGTAATTTGCCTTTAAAGGCTCTTAAACAGCAAACACATTCTGTCTGATCCTCCTTAATAAAGTATCCCAGCAGTGCTACAGTGCCTTATTTGAGGTCTGTGCAGTCTCATTAAATTTGATGTGTCACAGAGGGCTTGGACATGTGAAAAGGAGGCTGCAGGAACCAGGATTGAAGTTTGCCAGATTTGCTAAGGAAAAATGATTCATTATGGGCTTCTCCAAATGGACACCCTTCAGGCTTCCCACTCCATCGATTGTGTGGAGAGCTGGGCAAGGAGGCCATGGCAGCCTGCAGATTTAACCCTTATTAATAGCTGTTTCAATTAAGGATTCAGTTTGATCTCTGAAGATGTGCCCTCATACTTGTGTGCTCCCAGGAAAGAAAAGAAAGGTTATTAAAGATTTAAGGTGCTGGATGTTTCAGCTAAAAAACTCAGGGCTTGCTTTGCCTGCTGCTGTGCTGCTGGAGGGCAGGGAGGAGAGCAGCAGCACTGGGAATTGCCTTCCTATGCTCAGGCCATTGCAAAGCCTTCCATGATCTGTACCTGCAGCCAGAACAGCATTCAAGCTGTTCAAATGGGCATCCTGCTTCCCCAGTGCCTTGGAAAGGGGAGAGTAGGTGGCAAGAAGTGTGTTTGGGTCATCCCTTTGATGCAGTTCTGATGCTGTGCTTTGAGATCTGAACGGGCCAGTGCTGCAGAGGCTGTTGCAAGAGGACCCCCTTTGGTGGGGCTGTCTCCTCTCCCTCTCCATGAAGATTGCATGGGGATTTAATTTCATGGGCTTCTGCCTTGTTAGGGGCAGGTAGTTGGTAGATAATGACTTGCAGGTGCTGTTGTCTGGGGCAGAAGACACTGCTGACACGTTGGTTTCTGTGTGTTGGAGCTTGAACCTTGGTCTGTTCCTGCTCTGGTGTGGCTGAATGGCTCAGGCCTGAAAACCCCCTCAGGTATCTGCCCTGTGCCTTGCTGGGAGGCAGCCCTGCTGGGGGTCTGCAGGGGGTTTCTCTCCTGCACTCACTTATGGTGGGTGAGGAGGAGGAAGGTGGCTTGGAAAGGTGTTGTAGGAACAGTGCCAGAGCAGAGGGATGCTCTTTCCCTGGCAGGTTGCAGCTCCTCAGAAAAGATGGCAAAGGCAGGTGAAGCTGAACACCAAAAAGTGATGGTCCTGGAGCTGCTGAATGTGTCTGGAGAAGGTGTCCTGGGTCAGTGGCTCCAGGCAGCAGCAGGAGTCAGCAAAGTGAGAGGTGGCTGACAGTGTTAGCCCACCCTGCCCTCGTGGTGAGAGCAGTGCTACAGCCAGGTTTATGGGTAAGAAAAGGTGTTAATCCTGGGCAAGAGGCTGCCACAGGGAGCTGATGAGTGACAGACTCACACCTTACATCTCCTCCTTCTCTCTTCTCTCTCTCTCTGTCCATGAGCCTACAGCACAAAGTTCACAATGAGGCCAAATTTCAATTCAAGACACCAGGAGGGAAGGGAAAAAAAAACCCAAAAAAGACAAGAAAACTGATCTGGGTGAACCATGTCTATTCCTTTGGATAGCTACTATGGAGCAGGAGAAAAGCAGCAAGGGGGATTTCCTGAAGCTGCAAAGATTTCTCCTGATTTGTGGCATCTGAGTTAGGAGGCTGAGAAGAAAAAACATTTCTGCTTCTAAAAAGGTTGTAAATCATGCTCTGAATGCTCACCATTTACATTTTAAGTGAAATAGGATGTCAAACCATTTTGCTTTATGTTTATTTTCAAATACAGTACTCTTTACTGGCCACTTTCTCTAGGGCCTGTGCCATTTAAATCATATTGTATATAGCCAAAGATGCAGGGAATATAAATCTCACATGGTGTACATATACACCAATTACTTTTGGGAAATGCAGCCTGCCAGGTAGCATCTGCAGTACCTGAGAAACAGGCCTGGAGTGGGCAAATGCTATTTCTTGTGAAGCTTTGGCTCTGATTCTTCCCCAGCATAGATTGGAGAGCAAAGCCACTGAGTTCAGTGGAGTGACACAGGTATTAAAATGCATGGAAATGAGATCTTTTAATTCTAGCAGATTTCAGCTGTAGGACACATACAGATGCTGTGTGATAAATACAGTCTCTCAACTGCATATTTAAACAAGGCATTAAAGCAGTCACCCTTCCTGTTGGAGAAGTATTTTATTTCTTTCCCTTTTATTTACACAGCATGGCAGAAAGAGCTGAAATGAATTTCATCAGCTTCTCACTGCCTCATCACCAGTGAGAGACACACAGGAATGAGATGAAACATTGTTCAAATAAAATGTAAATTTAACTTGCTTGCCTTGTCCAGTAAAACACTGTGAGACTTGGCTAGGAGCAGCACAGTGCAATATGGAGAGCTAGACAGGGCCACAGGAGGGAAGGGCCTGGTTCTGCTCCAGAACTAAATGAACTGGAGTAGTGGGGGTATTGGTGTACAGGCTTTGGGCTCAGCTCCATCCCTAACATCCAGGTTGTGGAAGCCTCATCCCTGGAAGCTTTTAAGACAAGGCTTGATGGGGCCCTGGGTAACCTGATCTAGTGGATGGTGTCCCTGCCAGGCAGGGGGGTTGGAACTAGATGATCTTTGAGGTCCCTTCCAACTCTGACAATCCTATGATCCTATGTGTAGCCATTCCCTGGGTCCTGGTGCTAATGAAGTTTGGTTTCTGTTGGAGTTGTGCCTTGTTTTTCCTCTGCTTGGTCCTGAAGAAGGTGAGAGTTCCCACGAAGGCTTTGGAGGTGGCAGTGCTGTTTGGGAAGTGCTCTCTGCTCTAGGTTCACTCTTCCACCAGCCAGAGGGTTTGCCTCTGCTCTGACCTCAGTGATGAAATAGGATGGGGATGGAATTCCTGTGGAGACAGCTCTGCCTTTGGTGAAATTCTCTAGCAGGTGACAAAGGCAGTTAGAGATGGAGAGGTGGTCAGCATGACTGCCCCAGCCTCTGCTCTGCAGGAGCCTGTGCCAAAGCCAGCAACACTGATGATGCAGATAGGGCAGGATCTGAGCTGAGTTAGTGCTTTCTGGACAGAGGATCTTGGTGTGTTCTTAGGAAAAATATTGCTTTACCAGCAGTGTAATGAGAGCCTTGGATTGCCTTGCCTTGAAAATAAAGAGACCATCTTCTCTGCCTTTAAGCACTGCCACTTGCCTGACCCCAGTGCAGCTACAGGGATTTGTGTCTCCTGAGCATCAGGCACTAAGGGACTGGAGAGCAAGGTGCCCCCCAAGTGAAATGGGCAAGGGTGAGGGGCAGGGCTCGTGCCTGCAAAGCTGCACCTGCACTGGAGTCATCCCAGCTACTGTAGGAACCTAAATTGGGGCAGAGGAATCCAAGTCATCAGCAATTTGGTTTGCAGTTACTGCTCTACCTTAATTTGTGTATGGGTTTTTTTTTTCCCCACTGTGAGGTTGGAAACTCAGCTAGGAGACAGTGCTAGATCTTCCCTGAGCCATCCTCCTGGTTAATTAAAAGATATTCTCCCCTATAGCTTCTAGCACAAATCCCATTTACTAGGCTTTCTAATGGGCAAAGAAAGGCTGCAATTCAAGCTATAAGGCTAAATAGATCCACATTGTGCTGTGATTAAGGAAAAAAAAACCCAAACCAAACCACCCCACATCACAATTCAGTTAGCTGCTTAAAAAGCTGCCTTGCTTATTGCCATTGTTATAAAACCTAATAAATCATGAGATTACTTTCTCAGGGTCCTAGAATCTATCCTGAGGGTGGAGAGATTTAGATAGGAGATGAAATGGGGATGTTGGCTCAGCACACATTCAAATCAATGAGCACAAGTAGACATGTCCCCCAAGAGTCTCCCTCCCCTCCCTGGCTTCTACATGAGGGATTTGTGCAGGCTGGAGCAGAAATGGGATGGGAAGGAAAAGGCTTGTGAAGCCTCCAAAGCATTTGGGGAGCTTGCAGGGTTCTGCTGCTTGGTTCCATCTTCTGTTGGTGGTGAGGCTTTGCTTTGGAGTCACCCAGATCCCAGGATGCTTCTGAAATCTGAATGCAGGCACCTATATGATATCCTGCCTTATACTTTGTAAAGGATATTCCTCAGCTTTTTGGTATCTGTAGGTCTGGCAGCCCTCAGGGTAGACACAGGACTAGAAAAGGCTGTTGTCCTGTTTCTGTATTGGACTCAGCCTGTCCCATTGTACTTCCAAATTCTCTGTGACTGAGGGGCACCACTGTGCAGGTGCATGTTGCCTGAAGACATTGAGGGAGTTATTCCATCCAAATCTGTGCTTATATTAGAGATGACACTTGATAAACAACTGATGGAATGAAAGTGCACAGTAAGGATGCACACTAGGGTAATTCCTGAAGCCCCTAGCACAAAAATCTTATGCTTTATGAACACTTGTAGGGATTTTTTTACAGTATTCCTAAGGATTCTGTTGATTTATTCTGTAATGTTCTGCAGGCAATGAGTCTGAGCTAGCATCCACATTTTGCTTCCAGAGAATGAACTGTATTAAACCACAGCCCAGCCTGCCTTTACCTAGCAGTAGAACACTATTGTCAAGGCAGGTTCCTCCTGGACACAGCATGGTGCAGGGGATGGGACACTGACAAGACAATCAGAAAGTGCAGGAGCTCTTCTTGGCTCTGCCATTGACCTGTTGGGTAGCTGGGATGAATCTTTTAATCTCTTTCTTTTCACTTTCATCTATTTAGATGGCAAGGGCTTTGAGGATGAAACAGGCTGTGTGTGTGTGTACAGTGCTGAGCACCACAGGGTCCTGCTCCATGCTGGGACCAAGGTACTAAGCCTCACTGTAATAAGAATGAGCCCAGAATGAATTCACACAACTCTGTTTGTGTCAGTGGAGCTGCACCAGCTGACACCAGCTCAGCATCTGGTCCTAAATTTAGCTTGAGACCTGACACACTCTTCAAGTCAAAGTGGGACAGTCCTGTTCCCAGGCCAGCAGATAGGAGCAGTTCAGAGAGAGAACATATTGCAGGTCTTTCTCATTACAATTCTCCTCATGTAAGATTATCTTTGATTTTTTCCATAGCTTCTCCACCCTGGCAGCCAGAGGCTTTGTTTAAAACACATCTATCATTATCACTGTAATGTATTATTATAACTTATTCATTCATACAGCATTTTCCCACAACAGCCTAGGAATCAGTGTTTTCTACTTTGCAGGCTGAAAGCAATCTGAAAGAAGAAATCTTGGGGGGAGGAGGGAAGAGAGGTTAAAAATATCTCCATAAATCTGTGAAACTGATTTGAGGTTCACAGTGAAAACTCCAGGTCTAAGCAGAAAGCTAAGTAATGGTGAAGGAGCTATGGAGAGCTGAGAAGGAAACTATTATCTTGTGTGACATTAGATGAAGGAGACTTTAGAAGAGACTTTGCCTCCTCTCTACCTTGGAGGTTGTTTTCTAGGCAGTTTTGTGATACACAAAACCTCATCTCTAAAAGAAGAATCCAAATCTTCCTTCAGCATATGGACATCTGGCAGCTAATGTATAGATTTAGCTGGCAGAATTAATAAGGACCAAGGCTGGTGCCTTAGCAGGGTGCCAGGGATCTTCACATTTGTGGTTCTCCAGGTCTGTGCTTTTCCTCTCTACCTATAAAAAACCCCACAAAACACCCCAAACAACAACAAACCTTAAAAAATAACCCCAAACCCTCCAACCTCAAAACAGAAAGAGAGAGAGAGAGAGAAATGAACAGAAAGAAGTGACTTGGAACTGCATGAAGTCAGTGTAAATAGCTGTTAAAGAACCCAAAGGAAACCCTGGTTATAGCTGGGTCCCTTCTCAAAGAGTAAAACTGTCTCCCATCTGCAAGAGACCCCAGAAGAGATTGTAGTGACATCTTGATTTTAGATCTATCCAGACTGTAGAGAACCCTGAAGCCTTCAATAATTCATTGTTTTCTCCTCCTAATTTCCTTTCCTGCTATGAACATGCCCCGTGCTGTGTGGTTCCTGCTCAAGGTTTTGCTGAAGGTGATTCTGTGTTTGCAGCTTTTCAGAGGCAGCCTCTTCCCTTTTTAATTTTATAATGCAGCATTTGGAGGATGTCTCCTGAAAACCTTGATGTCTGCTTTGTGGACTATCAGGAAGGCATGAAAAGATGTGACTAAGGAAGATTAAGATATCATTCTGGTTAAGTGCAAATGCATTTTATAAAATGCTTTGGCTTCTCACCAAGAGGAAGTGACAGATTATCTTGGGCAATTTTATTAATGCATCTTTTCTGTATTGTTCTACATATCCCCAGTACTTTCTCAAAAGGGGCAAGGACCAGCATTATTCTTCTCAATCTTGCCTGTCTTCTTTCAAAGAATCTTGTATGGATTTGAGAAATTGTGTCCCAGATCCAAATGATCTTTTTTTCCCTTTCTGTATCTATCTGAAATCCATATTTAAATACCTGCCCACTGAGTGTTTTTTGTTATCATGTCCCTAGTTCAGCCTGATTCCTCTGTGAAATGGAAGTAGAACAGCCACCTTCTTGGCATGTATTAACTGGACTGTTGCCTGTCTAGGAGCTCACCTAGGAGTCTTTTGAGAGCTGCCACATTTGCAACTAGGCAGTAAGGAACAAGAGGCACAGCAGCCAAGAATTTCCTGCACCTCTTCCTAACCAATGTCCCTGACAGCTGAGAGCCAGCTTCTCCTCACCACCACCATGTCCCTGGTGCATTGCCATCCCTTAGGGTAACCTCCAAGGCCAATAAGAGTGGCTGGCCCCTAAAGTCTGTCTCTTTGGATACTTATGTGCTCCCAACAGTCTTAGCCTTCTCTTCTGCCCTGTGACTCCCTTCCACCACGAGCTCAGTGCCTCTTCTGAGATGGGAAGCAGCTTACCCTATGTAAGCCTAGTGTGAAAGGGATGTCTAGAGAACGTGGTGTCCATCTGTCCAGCAGTGCAGAATGAAGCAGTGTCCTTATGTTCTGAAGGCCACTTGGTGTTTTCTTGCCACAGGAGTAGACACAGGGCTAATTACAGTATCAGGGAAATGCTGAGAGACTACTCAAATACAAAGTATTCAATTCATTTAATATTCCTGATGAATAGGCAAATTACTCTAATCACATTAGTTATTCTATTCATTTATTAGCTAAGAGTGATTAGTAGTGAATAGCTGTAAGAGGATCTTCCAGGTGCAAAAATTAGGCATCTATAGTTTCATGATGTTTATTTTCAGCTGAAGATAATTGTCTCTTTAGTTCATCTCAGACATACATACACACTGAGACACACACACACAGCCACTCTCTTTTGTCCAGGCATGGGGTGGGGAAAAGGTAGAAGAAATCAGGGCTGGCACACACAGGTGTGGAGTGATAAGGACAATTCACTGCAGAATTTAACAGGATTAATTTAAACACAGTTGGGAAGAGATTTCTCAAAGAATATAGCAAGTGAATGCAAAGGGATTTGGATCCCTGGCTCCCACAGAGTGCACTGATAATGCCATTTGAAGCACTGGCCTCTACTACATTCATGCTTGGTTTGATTGCAGGAGCTTGGCTTTTTCTGTAGCACAGATGTGACATGGGTCTCTTATGTGACAGTGGCATTGCCATGCTGCTCCCTTCTCCCTGATCATCTCTAGTCACCAGCTGCACTCTGGTGTTGCTCCTCAGGAGCTAAATGCACACATGGCTTGTCTGCAAAATTGTGCTGCCTGATTCACAAATAACACACAAGCCTGAAACTTTCCCTTCAGCAGCAGCTGTATCAGTGTGCACAGATGACTCCAATGTATGAGGAAGAGAAACTCAGCTGCCTTGAAGTCTGCTTGAAACAATTTATGGAAGTCCAAGGAATATTCTTATGAAAATCTCATGGCTGTCCTTTCCCCTCCCCTTCCTGGGATGGACAGTGAAGCACAGACAGACATATCCAGTGAGGGACAGGTGAAAGGAGAGCTGAGCAAAGCAGAGGAACTGGCACAGGGGTTAGTGAGAGACAGGTGAAAGGGAATTTCTGCATGCTTAAGCTTGGCTCTTGTACTGGCATTGTTGCCTTGGGACTCATCTTGCAGTTCATACCTTGTGCCTTGATGGATCTCACCAGGGCTCTGCACCAGTTTGTCTCCAGGCATTAAGCTACAAGAGTTTGGATTGCAAGCAAAGCATTTCACCTCTTTCACCAACTAGGAAATCAATGGGCAACAGTAGTCAGGCAGTAAATTGGCAGTAGTATTTACCTCTATACTGCATGCAATTACCAGCTTGTGTTAATTGAATGTTCTCCTGCACTTCCAGGAGGTTCTGCTGAGGAAAGGCTGAGCTGTCATTACATTTTTATGATGTCAAGGCAGGTTCTAACAGCTTAGGAAAAAAGAACTTTTAAAAATTGATCAAATATCTCTTTTTTTTTCCCTCAGAGAATCTGCTCTTCTGGATTTCCCTGAGCTGTCAGCTCCCATTGATATGATCTGATTGATGCTGTTTGCCACATTAAGAAATGTTGGAAGCTAATCTGTTCTAATCCCATTCTCTGTTTTTAATATAATACTCTTGAAGGGAGCTGAAGGTTATTACTTATTTTAAATAGCTTAAATATTTGTGTCAAAACATTGTCCTAAAAGGTTCAAATCCACCCTTTGCCACAAGGCTGAGAAGGGGGGTGGGGGAGAGGTTGGAAAGAAACCCCTCAAGCCACCAATGTTGAGACCATTTGGAATGATCTAATCCATGCTTCAAATCCCTTTGTTCTCCTGTTGCCTTGCAGTGTTGGGAGAGTTTGAGCTGAATGCTATTTATTAGATTGTTAGAGGGTGTGCTGGCTGCTAAGATTTTCTTCTGGAGGCTGTTTGGGGAGGCTGCATTTTTCCAACTCACTGTTTGCTCCCAGTTTGAGTGGGAACTGCCATATCACAACTCATTTTCTAGGGCAAGGAAACACCACACTGCAGGGAAGGCAGCAGCATTTTAACCTGGTACCTTTTATTTCTGGGGGAGAATGCCAGGGTTTTTTCTGGGACTTTAAAACCAGTGTTTGGGGCTTTTGGGGAAAGAAAGTCCTCAGGTAATGAGAGTTGTACATTATCTTAGAGGAATCATTTATCTCTATGCCAGTTGTTTAGCTGAGTTTGCCAAGCTTGAAAATTTAGATTTATTGGTGCCAGAAATAGGAATGGAAGCATTTAATGGGCTTGTGTTCTGTGGAGCTGATGAGGAAAAAGGGAGGTCAGGAGGTGGCTGGAATTGTGTAACAATGGCTTTAAAAATTACAAAAAAAATGCTTTAAGTAAATGTGATTTTTAGGAATATGTAAGATGCTGGAGATGCTCTAGGCAAAACTGGTCAGAATTGCAGCATTTCACCAGGGAACTGGTGACACAGCTTGAAATTGCTGACAAAGCATTGCATTTGAACTGTAAAGTCACACCTTTCTCTCTCTGACCTGCACTGTAGTAGCACTTTGCCATGCTCTGAATAGCAACAGTTCCAACACTGCCATTTCATAAAGCACAGCTTTGGCTTTTCCCTACTCACCAGGGAGCATGTACTGCCTTCATCTTTGCTGCAGTGCTCTCTGCTGAGGATCTGGCCCTGTGCAGGAGCTGAAATGCTGTTTCCCCCCATTCAGAGAGCAGGGATGGGTTGAGGGACTCCACTGCTGGCATGGGCAATAGCACTGCAAGGTGGAAGTGGAGAGCTAACCTCTGCAGGGGGCTTTTCTAGCAGAGAAGGGACACAACCCAAACCCACAAGTGCATGAGGCCAGGGGTTGCATGTGAGCACGATGCCTTTGTCAGGGCTCGGTTTGTTTTCTCCCCTGCAGTAAACCTTCACCTGTAGAATCACTCCTAGCCCAGGAGGTGTTTCCTCCTCCCTGGCTACTGCCAGACAAGGCATCTCTCCATTTCTGGAGGTGCTGGGCTCAAGATGGCCCCTGGAGCATATGCACGTTTGCTTGTGCTTGTGTTTCACTAGTGATGCTGTTGTTTACACTACATGCTAAAACAGGGCTTGCACTGGCCTCGCAGGAGCAGATGTGAAGCATAATCTTGGATGCTTTCCCAGCCCTAGCTCAGAGCATCCAAGTGCTCAGTATTTCCTGCACGAAGCAAGTCTAGTCTGACACAATGCCAGCTGCACTAAATGTGCTCTCAGAGTGAATGCTCAGTGTCTGGGTGGCTGATAGCTCTCACACAAAACCAGTGTTTGCAGGCAGTTCCATTTCTATCTAGCTCATTTGCTTCTCCCCACAGCAAAACCTGAAGTATCACAGTCCTTATTTTTGCCACCTTGGGAAGTGTCAGGGTGGCTCCTGTGTGGAGTAGCTCTGAGCAGGATGGTGATGGAGGTGATGCAAACACATCCCTTGTGCCCAGCGTGTTCCCCGTGCACCTGCTGCTGCTGCTGCTGCATGTCCCAAAGCAGCTGCCGCTGCTTTCCCTGGACCTGAGGTGGTTCAGCACAACCCCCCTCAGTTTCTACCTGACTGTGGCTTTCTGGGGCAAGCTGTCCTCATGGAAGCACAAAGTGTGGGCTAAAGAAAGGGTTTTTCTCTTCCCTTTGTCACCTGCTTTTGATTATGCCTTCAGATTCAGAGCTAACAAACCCATGTGCATGGATGGTTTATGTAGATCAAGCACAGCAGTGAACATGTAGTGCCTTCCTGCCAAGATTTTTCACTTGCTATAGTACATAGTCCACTTAAGAGCTACAATCTGGTTGCTTCATTTGCTTTCATATTCAGTTCCCATTTGTTCCTCCAAGACACTTGGGTAAGTGGCAGCATCTGTCTTATGTTTGTGTTATTCACACTGAATTTCCAAATGGACATCTCAAATGGGTGCAAGATGCTAACTCGAGCTCGAAAATCAGAATTCTCCAGGCTGAGCTTGGCTTATTAGATGTTAAATAGGCTCGGGTTTGATGTGGGGCTAGATGGAAAACCTCCAGAGCAGCACTGGAGCTTCTGTAAGGAGTGCTTCTCCTGCCAAAAGTGTTGGCACTGCCTCAGTGAAGGTCCAGGCACGAAGGGGATGTGACAGGGTCTCGCACCCATGGCAGCGTGGCTGGAAGGGTCAGTGCTGACCCCTGTGTCGTTACACTCGCTGAGGGGTCACCCGTCTGTCTGCGGAAAGATGCCGGGTGTTTGACCTTGGCCGGGTCCCAAAGCCCAGGGCGATGCATTCTGCTGGCCCAGGAGCCCTCTAGTGGCTTTCCCAGCTGCTTGTGCTCAGCCTTCCTCCTCCCCGGCTCCCGCAATCTGGGGCCATGTCCCTTGCCGCTGAAGGCATGGTGGCCAGCCACCAGACAGACAGCAGGATGCCTGACACCTGCTGCATCCTCCCTCGGGGCCCTTCCTAGCAGCAAAAGCCCAAGCGTGGTCTAAATAAGGCTGAAACCGCAGCAGGCTTCTCAGAAGCTTGCTGGTCTGTTACTGACTTTGGGAGATACAGCAGCATCCTCTCTGCCAGCCCTACACCCCTCCTTACCCCCCACAACTCCCCATGGCAGCCTCCAAAGGTATTTCCCTCTCTGTAATGCTAGCTAGCATGCCCATCTCACAGAGACAAAGAATCATGCAGGTTGGAAGAGACCTCGAAGATCATCAAGTCCAACCAGCAACCTAGCAGCATCATGCCACTAAACCATGGCTTAAGGACCACATCTCTATGGTTTTGAAACCCCTCCAGGGATGGTGACTCCACCACTGCCCTGGGCAGCCTGGGCCAATGCCTAACAACCCTTTCAGGGAAGAAATTTTTCCTGCTATCCAATCTAAACTTCCCCTGGTGCAACTTGAGGCCATTTCCTTCTCTGCAGGCAGCAGTGTGGGAATGGAGCAGGTCAGGAGCCATTATCTGCTGGCAGCTTTTCTTGCTGCAAGGTGCTGCTGTAGCCATAGCCTCCCCAGGTCTCTCTGTGCCAGGTGAGCTGTGCACCTTCTGCAGTTGCTTGTGGCCAGGATGCTGTGTTGGCTTTTTGTCTGGCTCAGCAGGACTGGAAAGGGGGTTTGTGGACAGACAGGTGACTCTTTTCTATCTAGCTTTCCCCTGTTCCTTCTAGCATGACTTTTCTCATCCAAGCTTGCAGGTGGGAACCCACATAAGCACAGGAAACATCTCTGCTGGTTTATAATACAATCAGCACCTGGACTTCCCTGGGCAGGCTCTGTTCTTCACTTCATTATTTCTCCAGTTTTTCATGTTCCCCTGACTTCTTATTTTATTTCATTCTTCAGATTTTCTCCATCAGCACTTTCTCCAGTTTCTAGGGCCTCTTTTTTTTTTCCTCTCCAGTCTGTTTGCAAATAAATTTACCACCATCCAACCTCTTTCTCCTTAGACAATCCCTTTTCTTGAAGCTGTCAGAGATATTGTTCAGATGTTCCCCTCCCCAGCAAATAGAAGCTTTAAGTTGTTCCCTGATGGTTTTACTTCTTATCCCTTTCATTTACAGTGGGGGGGAAATGCAGATAATTGCAGATCCTGTACATCTCAAACTGTTTGTGGTGGTAGTTACAATTATCTCAAATAATTGACAGAAAGATCTGTGGACTTAATGTGCTAGGCTAAATTAATACTTAAAATGCTAGCATTTTAACAGCCTGTTTGTGACATTGCCTGTGCTGGATCTTCTAATATGGGCTAAATTGGCCATGCTGGATATAAAGCAGCATTAAAAGGTTTCTCATGTCATTTTAGATTGAGGTTCATCTGAACAGCTATTAGAAAAGACAGGGAGGAATATCATTTGCACCCATAGGAATCTACTTTCTTCTCAAATACAACTCTGCAACCCTCATCCCTCAAAGACTTTAAATAGAGACACCTTTTTCTTTTTCACCTGCAAAACTATGCATGGGTTGCCCAGCCTGTGCTACATCAAAATTCAATCTTCATTGCTGTTTGTGATCCAGTTTGCAAGTAAACCCCACTTCTGGGTTCCTCTGCCTCTGTTGGAGGCCACTGCTTCACCTACAGAATAGCAGAAACTCATTTTTGCTACTCTAAGGGAGAGAAAAACCTCTGTCAATATTGGGTGCACATTCCCTGTCCCCAGAGGAGCAAAGCTGCCTGGCTGATGGACAGTGTCACTGTCCCCTGCATAAAACCACAGCAGAGAGGGGTGGGAATACTTAGAGATACTGAATATTTGGGATCAGTTTCAGCCAGGGTTAAGTACTTGTGCAAATCTGATGTTTCTGAGGGTGGGATTGGCCTCACTGTCTAGATGGAGCCAGTCAAAACCTCTAGGAAAAGGAGACAGAAAAGGAGTGGGAGGTGCAGACAGAGATGGTGCTTTGCCTACAGCCACGCTGGCGGCTCTGCAAACACAACCAAGGCTCTGGCTTTTGCCAAGAGACCTCACTCCCCCCCCCCTCAGCAGCCAGACTGTGGGGAGAAAGACATTGGGAGTGAAGGGCTGACAGAGACTGACAGAAGCTTAGCACCCTGCTGGATCCTAGCCTTTTAAAATCTGCGATGAAAGAGAAACTGCTCTGCGCCGCGACGGCAGCAAAGTCCCTGGTGCAGCCTTTTGTCTCAAAGATGCCAGGGAAGGCTGTGCCAAGGTGCTTTTCCCTGACCATCTGCCTTATGAGCCCTCATGCCAGGGTTGATGCAATCCAAAGGCTGATAGCAGGCAGGCCCTGCTGGTTTATGAGAATCCATTTCACAATGACGACAAATATTTAGGATTTCTTCTAAATGAAGTGGCCAGGCCCTCAGAAGGCAAGGCTGGTGGATCTGAGCAAGATAAAGAGGCTGCCCTTGCTCTTGTGACAGCTGCAAAGAGCACAAAGATTCAAGGAGTGCAGAGGTCATATACATCATTCAGAAAAACCACACTGCACCTAAATAAAACATAAAAAGGACTATAGAAACTCCCCAAAAAACCAGAGGGCGAGAGTGCTGGCTGTGCTCCTGGGTAGGAAGAGCATCCTCTCCCTTCTGCTCAGCTTAGATCTCCTACTGACAGGCAAGGCACAAAAGGGAGAGGTTATCCAGCTACCAGGAATGCTGACTTTGACTTCAGGTTTCCTTTACAGTGTGCCCCAGGGCACCTACCCTGTACCTGGGGAGAAACTCCATCCTGGCTGAGACTGGGTCATTCCTGTACTTCCAGCTGAGCTTTCAAGGGCAGCATCTCTTGCAACAAGGCTTGAAGTTTCCTGAGCTTCCTTCTAGTGCTGCCACCATGTTAAACAAATGCATATGGTTCCTGCAGTTCCTTGGCAGTCCTTTGAATCTCTCCTACGTGGTAATGATGAGGTCTGGCATGCCACCGTGCAATCCAATGGTCTCACACCCCAACAGAGCTCAGCTGCAGGTCATATGTTCCCCTCTGAACCATATTTTCTGATGAAAACCTTTTTGGCTGCAGCTTCATAACCAGCTTGAGTTAAGTCAACAAGACAGAGGAAGTGACTTGGCCAAGATGAAAAGGCAAGTTGGTAGCAGAACTGGGAGTGGGATGGGGTCTCTTGACTCAAGGGTGGCTCTTCATAGCTGTGATGAGCACAGTATGAATGCCAACCCATTCTACCAGTGCCAGGCACACCTTCACCTGCTCATTTGCTTCTGATGAGCAGAAAGAAAGAAGAGAACTCACTCCTCTATGCATATTGCAGTGTTGCACATCAGAGATAATCTTTAAGTCTTCCTCTTGGAAGCATCTCTGAGGTGTTGGACTTCCCAGGCTGTGCAGTCAGGCACCCATCCTGTATCTGAGAGATGTCAGCAGCTGTAAAGCATGTCTTTTGTGTCACCTTGATCCAGAGAGGGAGGATGGGCTGTAAGCAGCAAATGTCCTTGAGACCTCATAAGTTAATGTGATATGATTTTGGCTACAGTTACCTAGCATTATGTCCTGGAGCTGCCTACTGAATAGGGGACACAGGAATTGATCTGTCTCCTTGTGCTACCCTCTCTTTTTTAAGCTGTGCTGCAAAAAGGAGTGTGGGACCTCCTTTTTTTTTCTGCTAGCAGGGTTCTGGCTATCATTCTCTGTGCATGGTTTCTAGACACACATTCCTTTGTTTAGGAAGACCCTGTATTATGTTGACACAGCAGCATGTGGCACTGGAAAAGGAAATAGAAAAGGCTTTTGAACACAAACTGGACTAGCATGAGAAGAATGCAGGGGTTTGCAGACAGCCCTGCTCCTTTTTCAGGAAGAAAAATGATGAAATATTAGGGAGCAGTAGAAGTAAAAAAAAAAAATGGAGATCTCCATCTCTGCTTTCTGAAGAATGTGGGGCAGGAAGCCCTGGTGATTTATTCCACTTGGAGGGCAGTTCCCAAAGGGAGTTCATGATTAATGCAGTGAGGTTCTTAGGGGAGAGCCCAGTGTGGATATGGTGGGTACCAAGAAGAAGGAAATTCTGGGGAAGCTCTTCAGGTTCTTTGCCTTGTTCTTGCATCATGTCACTTCATGGTGCAGTAACTCCCACTCCCTGAGCCTCACTTTCTCCTCTGGGAATATTTAATGCTTATTGGTAAAGTGCTTTCAGGGCTTTGCCCATGAATTTTTAAAACACATCAGAACTGCCAAAAAAAAAAAATATAATAATAAATCTGTGGTTTGGTTCCAACTCAATAATTTCCTATCCCCTCAGGACCATGTCCTCAATCAAAACACATCTGTTGCAGTCAGTGAGGCTCCATCAGTTGATGACACCTATGTCAGAAGTTTATCAAAGCTTTTCCACCAATCTCTGCTTCCCAATTTGTTTACTAATGGATATTCCATGGAGTCTGCCTCTAGAATGGCCAGCACATGCAGGGCTCTTTCCTGGGATTCCCAAGCATAGATTTAATTCCTTATCTTGCTGCAAACTCCCTATAGGTCTGTGCACAAACCCAGTATTTATGCCTTTACTTGGGACTTGTATGTGCCATTTCCATATTTATGGCTTAACTGTTGCTGCAGCTCAGCTAGGGGACACAAAATGATCCTGCAGGCACTCAGGCTGGTGTGATAACAGCCAGGTTTGATTGTGTGTCTGAGCCCCCAGTGAAGGCAGCATGAAAGGGACATTTTACACCATCTTAAAAGTCCTTTTAGAAGAATGCCATAGGCTACAAGAGCCTCAGAGCATGAGAGTTAGGTTTAATCCCTCTCTGCCTTAGCTCTGCAACTGTAAAATGGGGATAACTGATATTTTTTATGTGGCTTTGCCAGTCCAGGTTCTAAGGACTTTCAGAGTAGGCAGTCAACATCAATCTTGGTGTTGTCAGGTGCCTGACAGGACCATGGCTCAGCCCTGGTGTGACTGCAGTATGGGGAAGGATACAGAATTTGCCCAACTCTGCCCTGCAGCTCCTGGGTCTTTCTCTCTCTCTGTGCTTCACCTCTCAGTCCTGATTTGTTTATCTCTTGGGGGCCTTTCTGTTTTTAATTCCATTGTTCCTCACCTGGGAATTTCAGGCTATTATTTAATTTCCTTCCAGCTTTCAGCCCTTCCCCCTTGCCTCCCAGCTCTCCTGCTCCCTCACCAGCCCCATCTCCTCGGAGAAGGCATTTTACTTTTCTGCCCCTCTCTGGGAGTCAGTTTTCCTTGGCTCTAGTAACATCTCCTCCTGTCAAGACATTATCCTGTGGGGAGCCTGATTATTTAGATTCCTCCAGTTTCCCCCCTTTTAATATATCTCCTCTGTGTCCTGCAGCCTGACCCCTGCCAAAGGACCTGCCACGAGGGTTGTTTCTCCCAGCCTGAAGCCCTCCCCCAGCTTCCCTTTCATCTGTGCTTTCTAAGAGGTCTGTGCTTCAGGCAGCAAAGTCAGGGAAGGGTTTGGGGCCTCTGGGTCTACCACTGGATCCCTCCCCCATCACCTGAGAAAAGGCAAAGGCAAAAACCACTTCCAAGGCCAGTCCTGGCAGGGGGTGGGGAATAGCTGAGCCCAGGGAGGGAAAGGAAACCATTTAATCAACAACACCCCCCCCACCATTTCTTTTTCTTTCATTTGTGGCATGGTTCCTGGCAGGCTGTAGGCACTCTGGGCTGGATCCTGTGCTGTGCTCTTCACCTTCCTTTTTGGCCAGCAGGCCTGGGAGAAGTGAGGAAGAAGGTTCCTACAAAGCAGAAAGCAGATGCTCTTAATGCAGTGCTGGCCCAGCCTGGCTGTGAGCTGTTGTGCTGGAGGTCAGCACCTGAGAGTGCAACCTAGGCTAGTCCTTGATGGGTCCAATACACCCAGTGTCCAGAGGGACCAGTCTAAAAGCTCATGTGGGGATCTTGGGTGAGGCTTAACACGAGGGACAGGTGCTGGGTGTTGTGATTTGATCCCCTACAGTCTAGCAATGTTACTTGGCACTCCTCAGCCACCTCTCTCCAAGGGGTTTGCAGAGAAAGGCATTAAGCAGAACTGATGCAGTGCCAAGGTGGGAATGGAGGTAGGCTGTGCAGGATTGCTGCTGAGTACAGGAACCTAGTGCTTGCAAGTCTCTGTGAACTGCAGAGAGCAAATGCACCCCAGAGAGATTCCCATTTTGAAGAGCTCAGGGAGGCTTCTTTAGCAGAGGGTGCACATCTGGACACCTTCTCTAGTCAAGGTGGTGCAACTGTGATCTCATTGAATTCATCCCCTTGACTCCTGCTTTCACAAACCACTTGGAGCTCCCACAGGGAGGACTGACACCAGCTGCAGTTGTTGAGATACTCAGAGCAAATCCCCCTGTGATCTGCCTGATGGAGAGCATCTGCACAGCCCAGGATCTGAAGGAAATCACCTCCCATGTGAAGAACATAATCAGGTTTTCCTAGCTCTCTGCCAGGGCTTTTGTTGTCAAATTGCTAGAGAAGGAGGAGATCCTTGGAGGTGTCCAAGCTGTAGACCCCAAGTCAATAGAAAATAGAAAAGATAACATTGAACACCAAAAATCCAAGAGAGAATGGTGGAAGGATCTATCTGCTGGCAGCTCTTGAGGGTTTCTATCCAGACAGCAGGGCCCTGTCTGAATGTTTTGGTGTGTGATTCCTTGTTCATGGCCCAGGACATGTGTAAGCCACATGCAATGCAATCAGTGCTAGTGTTTGTACTGAAATGCAGCCCTAATGGAGTCCAAGCTGAAAGGCAGGTAGAGGGAAAGGAGGTGTTGGCCACATAGCATTGCTTGTTATTCTTGAGGTGGGCACATAGTCTCAAGTGAGTGTTCTCAAATATGCCTCCAGAGCAGTGCAAAATAGCTGCTGGTGGCATTAGACCACTCTTGAACTCATACCTCTTGCCCTCCTCTTTGCTGCATCATGCAAGAGTTGGATGATTTGATCTTGGGAGATCATGCTGTGGTCAGCCAAGCTCTAGGAGGCAGAGCAGTCAGGAGAATCTCTTCTTCAGTGTCTGAGTCTCATCCTGTGATCCCAGCTAACTGCAGCATCCTTGTGTGGGGACAAAAGCACCCTAAAGTGTGCATGGCCCATCAAGAGCTGCAGCTTGATGCTGGTGCTAAGAACCACCATGAACAACTCTCCCTGGGTTTAGTTGTTCTTGATCCACACAGCAAAACCCTACTCTTGCAGAGAGCTGCCTCCCTTGGAATCAGCCAGCACTGAGCTCCTAATTGCCAGGCCTTGTCATCCCCTGTCCCATCTATCACACAGCCCAACGTGACACCTCAGCCAGGGAAATTCAAAAAGAAGCAGTTTTCTGTCACCTTCAATTTACCAATAAAGAGCCAGACAGGCTTTGAAAAGAGAGCTCTAAATGGCTGTGCTCTCCATGAAAACCTCCTCTCTAAAATCTAACAGGACATTTCTCTTGGAGGAGTGCTGGGCTAAAGAAGTCATTAAAGCTAAGTCCCCTCTTTCTCTCCCATCATCCAGCCTTTCCCCTCCTGGGCCAACAGTACCATCAGATTTTTGGCTCTACTGAGGGTTGAGGGAGAGTCCTGCATTGTCCTTCTTCTAGGGGTATGCCCCAGCATCCATTCAAGTCCAAACATCTGAGCATTCCCACTAACACCCCACCTCCCCTTGGTGACATCCAAGGGAAAAGGGTTTGGTATTGAGCAGCAGCTCCTCCTTGGTATTTTCAAGGAGAATCAGAAAAAGTTCTTCTCTAGCTAGGACTACTGCAGCTAAAACCTCATAGATCCCTCCAAGTCCTGCCTGCCCAGGTATTCCTTTGAATTGCTTGATGTTAGTGCTACTTGGCCAAAGGGAAGGTTTGGGCTGATAATGAGTGTGCTGAAGTTCCATGTCTCTGTTAATATGCATCCATATTATCCCTGCCATGTTACATTTTTAACCATTTGGTTCCAGAAATGCAATGGCTCTGTTGTATGCTTTCAGGGAAGCCCCATGCTCCTCCAGTGTACATGAGGATCTCTTTCTCTCTGTTTCAGTGTTTGGGCTGATGCCTCCCCTTGTCCTGGGTCAGTTTAGCAAGAAGTGACGAGTGGCAGAGACCTGGTGTCTGGTTACATAGGGACTCTGATGGTCTTCTGAGCCTCCCCAGAGGGAAAGGTGGGTCTTCCTTATAGAATCCAGGTAAAAGAACATGTCAAGCCCATGGCAAAAGATACCAGAGCTCTGCTGACTGTAATAAACTGGACCCCTGGCAAATCCTCTTGTGACTCAGGGGTTGTGTGCGAGCTGCGAGGGACGTGCATGTTGGGAAACAAATCTGAGGAGAAATACCACCTTGAAAGGGTGTTTAGCAAAAGGAGAGAAGTCAAAGTGTTTCTGGAGCCTTCTTTGTTTAATCAGTAGATGGTGATTTGCCCCCATCCCCCTCCACTCCCCTCCCATGCACACACAGAGACTCTACACCAGGGCAACTGCTCTGCCTTTTATTGGACAAATATAAACCGGCTTTTGCATTCTTACCTTTATTTCCAGACCTCCTACAAGAAACAGGAAGGGTAAACATGAAAGATCTGTTTCCTTTAAATGGGGAGAGTGTGGGGGAGTTTTCCTGTAGTGAAAGGACTGTTTTGAAAAGCCCTAAATGCTTTTGAATTGCATACATGGGGGTAATATACAGACGGTTTGAATTTAGAGTTCTGGGTCTCTCCAGCCCCTTCCAGATGACTCCTATAAGTCAGACGTGTTGCTACAGTGATTCCCACTGGGAAAGTCTGGACCTAGACTAGGAACAGCTGTAGATCTACAATCCACCAAAGTCTGCTTCTGAAACAGATATGAATTATTGGTTCAGTCAGATAAATATGGCTTTGCCTTTCCCCCACAGGCAACTACATATGGCACTTGGAAAGAATTAAAACCTTTACCCTTGGCCAGGTCTGGTTAAATAATGGCTCTTTCTTAGACTTCCCCCCCCCCCTCCTCTCTCCATTTCCTCTCATTCATTCTTCTTTTAATTTTCCTTTCATGATCTTTTTGGCACCAGTATCCCAAATGTCACCTCCTCAAAGTGACCCTGAATTTTACAGTGTCACCTACAGGGCTGGGGGAGCACAGGCAGGCAGACGGATGGGGATGAAACATAAAGTAGTTGTTATTCAGCAGGGATGCAGCTCTGAAAATAGAAACAAAACCACCTTTCTGCCTCTCAGAGCAGCCACACTGGGTCCAGAAAAGCCTCTGAGGCTGCTGCTATGCTATCAGCTGAATGCAGACCTGCCCAGAGCCCGAATTCACTCACCAGCCCCAGAGCACGTGTGCAGGAGGATGCTCCAGAGCCCTTCTCAGAGGGCAGAGCTTACACCCTGTCCTACAGCAGCAGTGCTGATATAGATATATACTGGCCTGTTAGTGTCTCTGTCTTATGGCTTGGGTTCAACTGCTGTAACAGCAAGGACCAGCAGTCTGAGGCTGAAGCATCATGGGGATATGCAGGATATGAGGGTTCAGCTGCTGGCTCTGCTGTGAGCAGCTCACTCCAAGCCAGAGCTTTGCAGAGCTGGGTGCTGAGCTGACCTTCTTCTCCCCTCTCCCCCCTGCCACATCCTATGGGTGCTGCTGTATATGTGTCAGGATCTGCCCCTCCAAATCCAAGGCAGGCAGGTGCAGAATGTCTACCCTTACAGGAGGATTCAACCTCATAGCTAATAAATGCTCTTACCTGCATCTCTTTTGGCCCCTGATATCCCCTCCTCTCTCCCTCTTGCTCCCCTTTTCCACCCTTATTCATTCAGCCTCAGGAGCTGAAGGAAGCCTGCCCCCCAACCAAGCCCTCCACTAGGTTTAACCCAATTCTCTTCCTAAAGCTACTTCATGGGCTTTAAAAATCTGGAATTAAGAAACCTGTAACTTGCTGCTTTATCTCATTATCTCCTGTTTTGCATTTTAATGTGCCTGCTCTAAAAAAGACCTCATTGATATTCTGGTTCAGCATGTGTTTGTTTGTGTCTCTTGGGAAAATTGGCTACAGATATTCCTAAGTCAAAAACACACAGAGGAGAGTTTGCTGCATATTTTTCCTTTCCTTTTTTCCTTCTTTGAAAGATGTTATTTTCTTCACTTTCCTGAATGGCATGTGAGTTGAAATGGCAGTATTTTGAGACAGCTCAGGATGTAGGACATTATCTACTGATCTGGGAGATATCTGTCTCCAGCTCTGTAGCCATAGCTCCTGGATTCTTCCTCCCTCTCTGCAGAAGGACCCCAGGATCTCTCTCTGAAATGCAGGTCACTGTGCCTGGCATCCTCCTACAGCTTCCTGTTCATGTGGCACCTCTTCCTGAAGTCCTAAGAGTCACAGTGCAAGCAGGGACAACCCAAATGGTCAAAAGTAACCCTTGGGGACCCAAGGAGAATGATGAACCAAAGGTGACCCCAAAGGCCAATGTCTCTTGCTGTGCAGCCAGCCTGGGAGGGCAGCACTGTGCAGCAGCATGCCCACCAAAGCCCCATGGCTCCTAAATGTGTGGCATGCACAGCAACCTTGAACAAACAGGATAGCCCCAAATTGTCCCTGGGCAGCCCACAGAGCAGCAGGCTGGGCAGAGGGCAACTGCATTGCAGCAGCAGCCCGATCCCAACAGCAGCTCCTCAGCAGCTGTGCCCAGCCCAGCATGGTTGCTTCTGGAGAGGTACAGGTGACATCACTGGGATGGTTTGCTTTCCACTGGTCACTTCTCCAGCAAGATTTCACAAGAGCTTTTTTCCTTTCCCTTCTGAGGTGCAAAATCAGCTTAACAGCCTTCATGCAACTGTTCAAGGTCCCTCTGGTGCTCCTTTGGAATGGTCATTTGACTGCAGTGGCCTTGAAGTGTTTCCACTGTGTAGCTGTTTGCTGCTTCCTGCTATGATCCCATGGTTAGGAAGCCTTAGGATGGGAGGAGGAACCCTCTGGAGGTAGTGATGCCTCTCCACTGAGTAGAGAGGGAATTTAAGATAACCACTTCAGGCTAGACATTGAATTTTTTAGGTGAATAAAAATGAGATGAGGTGAACTGCAGCTTGTCTGCTGGGGAGATCAGTGTCAAGCAAAGCTTCAGATGGATTTTTTAAAATGCAGTTGTTTTAAATGTGTCCTTGAGAATCCTAAATGTCAAACTATCCACTCTCAGCCTGGGACTTGGTGTACAAGGACTTCTTGATTGTGTCTCCCTGGGTTTGGGCACTGTATTTTGTACAGGTAGCATCTTTGTGGTGGGAGGGGAGGATATAAATTAATAAATGAGGAGGCTCTGAGTACATCTGAGTCAGCCTCAGAACTATGGCAGCTTTAGGGTTTACCTGGGCAGGGGATGGTTTAGTAAACCCTGCCACCACACAGAGGGTAGTCCAGTAGAGGTGTCCTCCCACCCCAAAGATGCTGTCATCTTTATTGAGTCATTTTCCTTGTGTGCTGCACTGTGCTGCTCTGGTGTAAGCAACAAAGGCCACTTCCCTTACCAAAGACCCCGGGTCCAGCCTACCCACTGCAGCTAGGCTCCAGATAGCTCTTGCAGTCTCTTGCTGCTTCTGCTGCTCTTTTTGTAGCTGTGAGCAATGCCCCAAACTCTTCCAGCAGCCTGCCCTGCTCCCCAGGCTTTGCTGCATGTCAACAGCAAATGCAGGGATTGCTGAAGAGTTCCTCTCTCAACTCCTGCAGTGCTTTGCCCTCTCATGAATTGGAGCAGGGAGCAGCTCAGTATCACTCATGGCAAAGACTGCAGTGAAGCATTTTTCATCTTCATTGCTCTTCAGGGGCCCAGTGTAGGAGACTGAGCAGAGACTTCTCATGCAGAGTCTGAACTCTGAGGCTGGATCACGTGTACATGCTCCATAGCACGGTGCCTTCAGATCCCTGCATGGCAGATGAAAGTGCCTCCAACTGCTCTTACAGTGCCTGTGGCACTGCAGCCACCACCCCCAGCCTCTCCTGGGAGATGAGAGGATCCAACAGAAGCATGTCCCAGTGGTCAGTGTTCCCTGCATTTATTTGTAGCTCTCTGAGCCAGCAGGCATCCTCTCTGACCTTGTACTGTTGTCACTGGGGCATGAAGTTCTTTCAAAGGTAGCTGGTTCATGCTGCTGTCCTACTTTCTGGACACCCAAACCTGTGGCATGAACAAGACTTGCTTTTAGAAGTAAGCTCATCTGTTCCTCAAAATTAGGCTCCCCTGTGGCATCTCAGCTATTGAACTATGGGGTTCCTTCTCATGGCAGTAACTTCCTCAGTAACACCAACCTGCTGTGTCATGTTGAGGGGCAGGTGGGACCTGGACCTGCTGGAGGCAGGCAGTGAGCACCTGTAAGCCTCAGCAGCACCTCACTGGCCCATAGCCCACACCCAGGGGCAAGTTTGGAGCCAGTCTCTGACAGCAGCCTACCCACAGAGCTGCAACCCATCTCAGCACACCCTTCCCAGAAGCATGGAGCTATGTGAGGCACCATTGTAATCTAACATTTCACTGCCAGTATTTCTCCCTCTTAGGTGTGCATTTATTGAAGTGCTGCAGGCACCTTTTTTTTTGTAACCAAAATAATCTTTCTATTTTCTTTATGTTTTCTGATCTTTCCAGTGGGACTAATGAAGCCAGAGCCTTTTCTGTTTCACCTGGCACTGCTGACCACCCTGACACAGCAGCCCCTGTCAAGACTGCAGTGAGGCAGGAGCAGCTTTCAGGGGATGGCTGTGTAAGGGGAAGCAATGGCACCATTGCCAGATGCAAACAGTTTTGGAGCTCTGTGATTTCCCTCTGCTGCATAGCAGAGGCTGCTGCTCTACAAGAGGGCTCCTGACAGCACCCCAGCCACACACTTAACTGACTTGAAAAGGGGCTGAGGTGAAGTAACCCTTCTTTCTTTATTTTATTATTTATTTTGTTTTAAATACCCTGTGGTGCTGAACTGAACTTGCAGCCAGCCTCTATTTTCAGAGGCCTGGGTAAGAGAATGTTTTTATCTGGAGATACAATGACTGTCGCCCTGTAGCCTGCCGTTCCCAGGCTGGTGCTGCCAGGCCCCATGAATGCTTGCTTTATGAGCTGCTCTTGCAGGTGTTCAGGGGGCATGGAAGCACTAATGAATGGCAGGGGACAGGGAAACTCGAGGCAGGCTCTGCTGGCACAGGGAGTTAGGCCAGGCTTTTTTATTCTGTGAGAAAAATGGGGGGAATAAACCCCCCCCCACCCAGTACAGTGCCTTTCCTCTGCTCCCTTCACATTCTTGAGTGGGGAAAGCTCTCCCAGCCTCTGCTGGGCTAGCTAGTTACCCTCTCCATTTATACTGACATGTAGAACTCACACTGCTTTTATTTTTTATCATTATTCTGTGATTTTTTTTCTCCCTCCCTCAGGGAGCAACTGCCTGTAGAAATCCTGAGCTGCTGGAGCAGGCACTGCTCCCATCAATGTGGAATTTGCAGGAGCTGGTCTTTAGGATTTGGTGCTTTGTCCTCCTTGCTCTCTTGCTCATGCATAGAAGAAGTCAGGAACAGTTGACTGCAGGATGAGTGCAATCCTCAGTATCATTTGGAATGTGTGTGTTATGGATGGGGCCTATTAGGATAATGATGATTAATTCACCATTAAGCCTGTCTGATACTTCCCCTTCTGCAGCCCTATGATGACCAGAAATGCTTGCATGGTAATGCATAGGCACAGAGGGAGGTGGGTTGGGTTTCAGAGGCAGTTTGGCTTGTGGGATGCTGGGCTTTCAAACGCCTGACTTTGCAGCCAGACAAAGTTCAGTGGCAGGTGTGAAAAACAAATAAAGAAGCCAAGTCCAAGCAGCCTAGGTTTTAAAAGAGGGATAGCTCTGTCTGTGATTTTTCTGAAGCTCCCACTTCTAACTGTTCTAACACAACAGCTCAACAAAAGAGGGGGAAGTCAGTTCAGTTTATTTTCTGACTCACAGAGCCAGAGCCTTTGGATCAAGTAATTTAAGCCCTCTTGACTTCTAGGACAGCACAGAGGGTGACAGACACCCAGCAGTCACCCCCCATGTTTGCTCAGGGCTTGAGCCCTGACAACCAACCTCTCCTATCACTGATAAGCTGCTTTCATTCAGGTTTTGGTCTGGGAGGGACCAACAGCTCTGCTAAAAATGTGTTCACTGGAAGAGTTGTCAGGCATTGGCCCAGGCTGCCCAGGGCAGTGGTGGAGTCACTATCCCTGGAGGGGTTTCAAAACCATAAAGATGTGGTCCCTGGGGCCATGGTTTAGTGGCATGGGGGTGTGATAGGCTGCTGGTTGGACTTCATGACCCTAGAGGTCTCTTCCAACCTGCTTGACTCTGTACCAGCACAATTGACTTTAAGCCTTGTTGCTTGGAGAACCTGAGCTCCAACCAGGCATGGCTACTGCAGGTAGGGTGGATGTGGCCACTGGCTCCTGGCAGCAGATCTGGGTTGCAGAACCTGAATGTGAAGCCAACTACCTGCCACAGTGGTAGGATTTCCCCTGAGACAACTCCTAATGATTTCTGGTTATTATTATTATTATTATTGTTGTTATTTAAACCTTCTCTGGAAAATAATAACCCCCAAGTTATGATTACATTTATCTGTCAGGTTGAGGTGAAGTCATCTATAAAACAATACATCCTGAAGCTTAAAAAAAGACTCTGGTTTTGCAGAATATTAATATTCAGGGGGTGCAGCCTAAGCCAGTGTTTTTATTTGTGCTCATATTTTTCATTGCCTTTCTTTAACACCTCGAGGACACATTTATGATCTCCTCATGGTATTTCACTCCTGAGGTGATGGTGATGCCTTGAGAAAAAACAGATCTCATGTTAATTTGGCCCCCAAAGCCATTAAAGTGCTGGTGGAACAGGGAAATGTCAGTCCAGTTCTTGGATACTGGGCTGTATTTATTAGGAATTTGCCATTTTGTGCTTTCTAACTGCAGTACCAGTACATGCAAAGGCCTAATGCTTGCTTCAGAAAAAGAGGGAGAGCCAAGCACTCTTTTTACCCTCCTGGAAGTATCATCCCTGAAGGATTTGTCCATTGCACAAAGATCTAGGATACTGTCTGAACATGCCAGAAAAAACAAAACCTTCATCACTTTGCATGTTTGCAAGTAGGATTTTACCCTCCAGAGGAGGAAGCAGAAATGCTGAGGTGATCTGCCAGTAAATGAGGATAATTACTGATGAATGATAACACTCTACACTTGCAGGATGTTTCACACTGGCCTCTTCTAGGACTGGTCTGGTGGTGTTGTGTCTCCTCTGTGGCTGAGGAAAGATGCTCAAGATCATCTGTGGAGTTAGTGGCACAGCAGGACATAATGTCCAGTATCTAGTACCTATATCCATCCCTGCTGGATTTCATCCAGTTCTTTCTGGTGATTTCTCAAAGTATCCAGATCATTTTGAAGGCTAATTCTGCCCCTAACATGCTGGTGCTCTCTCCCAACTCTCTGCTGTCCACAAATTTAATCAACACACTCTGTGTCCAACTCATGATGGAAAATGTTGACTAGAACCAGGAGCATGACAGCTGCTTATGTTTGACACCCAGCATGCCAAAATTTCCCCAAATCATGCTTCATGCTTGGTTTAGCACCAGGAGAATGTCACTTCTGCCTGGGAAATCACAAGCTAGCAGCTCTCCCAAATCCTTCCACTTCTGCTTTGTTGTCAGATTTGTGTTTCACCTGCAAGAAAAAAGGAGACCTCCCCCACATGACTGAAGTATTTGGAGATATTTAAATAGCACCTTTCCCATGGGACCACACATGTACTTGAGATGACATTTTCATTCATAAAGACTGCAGGATCCACCCCAAATCCACCCAAAAGCAGATTTGACTCCCTCCAGAGAGGGGCATGGCAGCCATGAGAATGATACCCAATTGAAATCTGCACATGATTCACTCAGGTCGTGGGTTTGTAATTCTGGGGAGTTACAAAGTTCTTCTTCTGTAATCAGTTGCTTCCTAACTTGAAGTCATTTCAAATGATAAATTGCTCCTCTCACCAGTGTAAAACACAGCAGCATAATGCCATGATTGAAGCTATAGAGAAAACTCTGGTACAGTTTGCATGCTATCAAATGTAATCCTGGTGCAGGTGGGTGACTGAAGCATGGGGTAAATGCAGTTGATTAGATATTTTGTCTCATTCAGGATCCTTTTCTGTGAGCACTATATGGCTAAATGCATATTGCATGAGGGGCTGGTTCCAAAGTCCATTGAAAGGAACAGAAAGATTCCCCTTTCCCTCAGTATGCTTTGGATCAGGGCAGAAACCACTGTTAGGCAGACAAGAGAGATGTTGTCTTTTGGCTGGTGGAGGCTGTCTCTTCTAACAACAAAACCAAATGTTTTGTCCATGATGTATGGAGCTATTAATGACAGTAATCCCTCTGAGAGCCCAGTGATCTGCAAATATTGAATAGATTTCCATTTTGCAGGGAAGGAGGAGAAACTGAAGTATGGAAAATGAAACAAGATGGCCAGGTCCTTTGAGAAGAGCTAGAGCCTTGACCTCTGCTATAGCCTAGACACAGAGGGGTCTTTATCCTAGCAGCACCACAGCAGGAATAAGGCTGTGATAGCAACGTTCCTGCTAGGGAAATGGATGCTCTTTTCTTCAGACATCCACTGTGTGAAGTCCAGCCAGGTTGCTGTTAGTCCAGCAAAGCCTGTGGTAGGGAAGACCTCAGGCTACACCAAACACCAGTGTACTGCAGGAAGAGAGCAGGAAAACTGAAGTGCTGGTGTTTTCCAGGTCTTTTCAGTAGCCACCGTGCTGTGACAGGGACAGTCCCAGCCTGTGGTTGGCTCTCAGCAGAAGTTTCATTCACTGCTCCTGTCCCAGCAGAGCTGCAGCTTGGGCTAGGACCTGGGAACTCCTCCTAGAGCCCAAACAGGAGATGTCAGAGCAAGGAGTTGCAAAGCTGAGTTCATTTTTCCTCCTTGTTTCTCAACTACATCTGAGTGTATTTTTGTTTACCTTAGAAAAGTTGCTTTACCTTGCTTGTATTCATTTGGTCCCGTTGCTGGTGATGGGGGAGGCAGTGCTGCCCGAGCCAGGCTGTGTGCTGCCTGAGCCAGGCTGTGTGCTGCTGCCACTCCTGCTCACCAGAGGCTGAACCAAGACAGAGGAGGTATGGGCAGCCAGGAGGGAAGGTGAGTTAGTCACGTTTTGGAGGGATCTCAAGGCTAAAGATGAGGTAGACATAGGGGCACCAATACTAAGGTAGGAAGAAGGTCCTTAACCCTCACGACAACCTCATGTTGCTTTAGTCTCTCTAGCCCAAGACCAAGGGAGGCAACTGAATCAGGGAGGGAAGGGTCTACTGCTGGGACCCAGGGACCAGGAAGAGATGCAAAGCGCTGGCATTGTGCAGGGAGCCTGCCACAGGGGTGCCTCAAGCTTGCAGCCAGGTCTGTGACCCCAGCCAGCCACAGAGTTCTTGCCTCTGCTAAATGTTCATATTTATATGTGCAACATTTCTCCTTCTTGTGCCCCTTCTTCTTTCTCCTCTCACCTTATATAGTCATGAGAGGCAATGCTTCAAGGAGCAGGGGCAGCTTGCCAGAACCTCCAACCGCCCCTGCCAGTGCTGAAAACGTGGTCAGAGGTGAAAATGTAGTCAGAGCTGAGGCTCTGATGTGACTGCTTGCTGCATCAGGAGATGCTGTTCGTGTAAATGTCCAGGAAAATAAACAAATAAAGGTGAGGACACCTAGAGTATAATGTGAATCTCTAGCTGGAGGTACAGCCACCCCCTTGTAGCCCTCACCGGTGAGCAATAAAGGAAACTTTGTTTCCTCTCCCCCCCCCTCCCAAAGGCATGTGGTGGGTTGGGGTTTCCCCCCCCCCCCATTTGCTGGTCTCTAGCAGCGCTTGAGACCTCCAAGAGGTCTGGGTGTAGATTGCAGAGACTTCCAACCTCAGCTCTAGCTCTTTGTGCCAGTAGGGCATTATCTGTGGCTTTTTCTTTTTCTTCTCCTGCTTTCTTTAAAAAGCCATAAACCAGCAAGCACTATTCAGTGATTAAGATTATTTGGATTCACTTCAGTCCTGGCATGGTGCTAATAGGGGAAAGAAAAAAAACATGTTAAAAGTGTTTGTTCTCTCATTTGCAGAAGAAACCATTCCACTATGGGAATGAACAATTAACAACATTTAAATGAGCTGAACTTGGTCCTTTTCTTCCATTGTCTTTGTGCCTTTTGAATCCTCTGGAATGGGCTTTTCTCTGCTCTACATTTTCCGGTGCACTCAAATGTTTTACAGAAATGGTAGAGCATCCCTGAGATGTAACCCCCTCATCCCCATGGTCCACACTGCCTTGAAATGTGGTGGTTAATCACCTGGCTCTGCTGTACCATTACAATCTTTGCTGATCATCCTATTTTTTTTCTTTCCCTGCCATTTCCCACCCCCCCCCCAAAGGAAATACAGTACAAAGATGGGGAGGGTGTTCTCTCCCATTCCTATCTGCAGGCATTTCTGCCTTCATTAATTACAAATGATAGCAAGGAAGGCAAGCAAAAGGGTTTGATCTTTACATTGAAAAAAAGAAAACATATAGAGCCTCTGCTCAAAGCTTTTAGGGACAGATTTAAGTGCTCCTTTCACCCTGTAGCTTGTTTGTACCTTAAAATCTTGCCTCCCCTTCCCCAGGAGCACGGTGGGACACGATGCAGGGTAAACCCATAGTGCAAATACCTGAGAGGGAGTCTGCCTGTCTCGTAGCTGCTGCCACAGGTATTCCCAGTGGTTTATTTTACCTGGAATGCAAAGGGAGAAGCAGTCCTTTAGTGCTCCAGGAGTCACGGGGGACTGCAGAGGGGTGTTTTGGCCAGACAGGTTCGGGTTTGTCTCTCAGTGGCAGTAGGCATGCGGGAAAGGCGATTCGGTGACGTTGGCTTCTCCGCCGGGGAGAGGCTTGGAACAGGTTTTCTGCAAACTGTTAACCTACAGCCGGGGCTGGGAAGCCAGGGGGAAAAGCTCAGCAGCCGACATTGAACGTGGTGTGGCTTTAAGAATCGAGACTGAAACACCTTAAATGAACTCTGCAGCAGACAGCTGAGGGGGGGGAAAAAAGAGCCCTGGTCCCGCTGCTGCCGCCCTGCTTCTTCATGATGTCATTTTTCAGGTGTCGGTTTGCTGGAGCGAGATTGGAACAGGCCTTGTTGCTAGGACATGAATGGAAAAGTGGCTGTGGATTGGCTGGTAGGGATTTCCCAGCTAGCCAATAGCAGGGGAACAGTCGGCATAGAAATGAGAAGCCGAAAAAGCGGCTGGCTGAGACAATTAATGTGTTTGCAGTGTCAGAGCAAATTGTGGTGCAAAGTACTGTATGGGTACAATTAAACCAAAAATCTTCCGCTGTGTAGGCTGGTGATGCTGCCCTAATGGACCAGCCTTGGGTCTGAGGCAATTAGCAGCCATGCTGCCTTCTGTCCGAGCTGGCAGCTTGGGGTGGCTAGTGCAGAAAGGGCAGGTTTTACGCTTGCACGCCGCAGAAATTCACAGAGCGTTTTTATTGCCTTTAGCCTGCAGAAACAAAATCGGGAGAATTGATTTCCTCTCATTTTGGTCATTATTTAAGTCCAACATGTGAA